>PVIH01014737.1:9876-52616 GCA_004025045.1 Sigmodon hispidus
GGCACATTCACACTCCAAAGGTATTAGCTCAACTATGTTCATAGCAGCATTATTTGTAATAGCAAGAACCTGGAAACAACCTAGATGTCCCTCAACTGAAGAATGGATTAACAAACTGTGGTACATCTACACAATGGAATACTACTCAGCAGTAAGAAAAAATGATATCCTAAAATTCGCAGACAAATGGATGGATTTGAAGAATATCCTCCTGAGCAAGGTATCACAAACTCAGAAAGATAAGCAGGGGATGTACTCACTCATTAGTGGTCTCTAAACAAGAAAAAAAGCCAAGCATGCCCAAGCTGCAAACCACAACCACTGAACAGCTTGGGATCAGAAACACCCTGGACTGACCCTTCGAACCCCACTCCACCTATAGGAACACCTGACTCACTCTTGAGGGAGGGGAGACAAAACTGGATTTGCCAGGAGTGGAGACTGAACTAAGCATTATTGGGTCAGTAGGACCGTGGGACTGTCTGCTCCCTGCCCACGGAGGGGATGGGGAGTTGTGGAGAAGAAAAAATGACCTGATGTGGCTGGAGGGGAAAGGGACCTTGAAGAAGGATATACAGGGATAGAAAAAAAATTCAGAGGGAAAGCTGAACACAAAGTAAATATATGTGTAGCAATCTTATTTGCATTATCACCCTTGATAAGTCGTGCTTATGATTTTTATTTTCTGTATAGTTATTGTTAACTTATCAGCATTTTAAATTAATTTTACTGTTTTTCTTGATAAATACAAAATAAATAAAGAAGAAAAAAAAGAAAAAAAGAAATCATCTGGCTAAATTACATTTACTTGTAAGAAATATGTAATAATCAGGATTGTATACATTTTTTAATTCAAGTTATTTGATTGAAATAAACTATTTTTGTTTTGTTTCACCTTACATACAGATGTTCTCAGGTTTAAAAAATTTTAATGTTAACTCTTTTTCAAAATAATAAAACAGGGAAAGTTATCAAATATTAGTGATACTGAACAATGTGAATTGACATAAAAAGCTGTATTAGTCAAACACTGCTAATAAAATAATTTCTTTTTTATTTAATTTTTTTGTTTTCTGAAAATCAACATTAAACTTTATATTAAAAAGCAAAACATTCATAATAGCTAAAAAAAACCCATACAGTAGTAAAACTTCTCTTTTCTCTAAAATACATGAAACATAAAAAAAAAAAAATCTAAAGCTCCACAACCAGGTTAGACTCAGCTACAGATGAAGAAAGCACAGTAGGTCACAGCTAATGACCATGGATGCACTATGGCCAACACAAATTTCTGTTAAGCAACCCTGCTACAGTCAAAGCAAAAGTTTTGTTTTCTTGTGTGTGTGTGTGTGTGTGTGTGTATTTTAAATCACTTTATTTACTCATCATTTTTCAATGAAAAAAGGTTATTTTTGCTTAAAGTCCACTAATGAGTGAGTATATCTCCTGTTTATATCCTTCTGTGTTTGTGAGACCTTGCTCAGGAGGATGTTCTTCAAATCCATCCATTTGCCTGCAAATTTTAGCATATCATTTTTTCCTTAGTGCTGGGTAGTACTCCATTGTGTAGATGTACCACAGTTTGTTAATATATTCTTAAGTTGAGAGGGATCTAGGTTGATCTAGATTCTTGCTATTATGAATAATGCTGCTATGAACATAGTTGAGCTAATGCTTTTGGAGTATGAATGTGTGTCTTTAGGGTATATGCCCCATAGTGGTATTGCTGCATCCTTGGGGAGAGTGATTCCAAGTTTTCTGAGAAACCTCCATACTGCATTCAAGAGTAGCTGAACAAGTTTACACTCCCACCAACAAAGGAAGAGTGTTCTCCATGCTCCACATCCTCTTCAGCATAGGCTGTCATTTGTGTTTTTGATCTTAGCCATTCTGACAGGTGTAAGGTGGTATCTCAAAATTGTTTTGATTTGCATTTCTCTGATGGCTAAAGATGTTGAGCATTTTTTCAAGTGCCTTTCAGCCATTTATAGTTCTTCTGCTAAGAAATCCCTTTTCAGTTCTGAAAACTATTTTTTGATTGGGTTATTCAGGGTTTTGGGCTCTAGTTTTTTGAGTTCTCTATATATTTTAGAGATCAGTCCTCTGTCACTTGTATGGTTGGTGAAAATCTTTTCCCATTCTGTAGGCGTCATTTTGTCCTATTGACTGTGTCCTTGGCTTTACAGAAGCTTCTCAGTTTCAGGAGGTCCCACTTATTGATTGTTGTTCTTAGTGTCTGTGCTACTGGTGTTATATTTTGGAAGTGGCCACCGGTGCCAATATGTTTGATGGTATTTCCCACTTTCTTTTCTATCAAGTTCAGTGTAGATGGTTTTATGTTGAGGTCTTTGATCCACTTTCATTTGAGTTTTGTGCAGGGTGATAGGCTTGGATCTATTTACATTTTTCTATATACTGCCATCCAGGTATGCCAACACAATTAGTTGAAGATACTATCTTTCTTGCATTAAATATTTTTGACCTCTTTATCAAAAATCAGGTGTTCACAGGTTATGTTTGGGACTTCCGTTCGATGCCATTGAGCCACAATTCTGTTTTTATGCCAGTACCAAGCTGTTTTTAATACTGTAGCTCTAGAATATAACTTGAAGTCGGGGATGGTGATGCCTCCTGAGGTTCTGTTGTTGACCAAAATTGTTTTGGGAATCCTTGCTTTCCTTTTATTCCAAATGAAATTTAGTATTGTTCTTTCAAGGTCTGTAAAAAACGTGTTTGGATTTTGATGAGAATTGCATTGAATGTGTAGATTGCTTTTGATAAGACTGCCATTTTTACTATATTGTTCCTACCTATCCAGGAACATATTACTCTTGGTCACAGTGTTTTATCACAGCAATAAAAACCCGAAGACAAGTGTTTGCTTGCTCTCACAGAAACACACACAGGCACACACACACAATTTTGATTTTGTATTATGAGAGCTGCTGTGTTGATGAGTGCAGGTGCAATTTCTTTCTTCAGTGACTTAAAGTTTTTGTCAAACAGATCTGTTAAGTTTTTGGTTATAGTTACACTGAGGTATTTAATACTATTTGCAGCTATTATAAAGGGAGATGTTTCCCTAATTTTTTTTCAGCCTGTTTGTCTTTAGTGTATAGGAGGGCTACTTTTTTTTTTTTTGAATTTTGAATCTTGTATTCTGCTACATTGCTGAAGGTGTTTATCAGCTGTAGAAGTTCCCTAGTAGAATTTTGTGGATCACTTATGTTTAAAAGCATATCATCTGCAAATATAGTTTTACTTCTTTTCCAATTTGTATGTCCTTAATCTCCTTGTGTTCTCTTATTGCTTAAGCTTAAATTTCAAGAACTATGTTGAATAGATATGAGAAAGAGAGGAAAGCCTTGTCTAGTTTCTGACTTTAGTGGGATTGCTTTGAGTTTCTCTACATTTAGTTTGATGTTGGCCATTGGCTTCTTACAAATTGCCTTTATTATACTTAGGAATTTTTCCTGTATTCCTGATCTCTCCAGGACTTTTATCATAAAAAGGAGTGTTGTACTTTGTCAAAGGCTTTTTTCAGCATCTTAGGAGATGATTATGTGGGCTTTTCCTTCAATTTGTTTATATGACATTTCCAATATTTTATATGTTGAACCATCTCTGCATTTCTGGGATGAAGCCTACTTGATCATGATAGACAACTTTTTTCATATGTTGTTGTAATAGGTTTGCCAGAATTTTGTTGAGTATTTTTTGTGCCAGTGTTCATGAGGGAGATTGGTCTGTATTCTCTTTCTTAGTTGAATCTTTAAGTGATGGAGTTATTACTGTGATTATGGCCTCATAAAAAGTTTGGCAGCATTCCTTCAGTTTCTACCATATAGAACCCTTTGTTGAGTATTGGTATTAGTTTTTCTTTGAATGTTTGGAGAATTCTACAGTGAAACCATCAGGACCTGGGCTTTTATTATTTGGGAGACTTTTAATAACAGCTTCAATTTCCCTTGGGGTTATAGGTCTGCTTAGATCATTAATCTGTTGTTGATTTAATTTTGATAATTGGTACTTGTCCAGAAAGCTGTCCATTTCTTTTAGGTTTTCCATTTTGGTAGAGTATAGATTTTCAAAGTATGACATGATAATTTTCTAGATTTCCTGGGGGTCTGTTGCTATGTCCCCCCTTTCATTTCTGATTCTGTTAATTTGAATACTGTGTCTGTGTCTTTTGGTTTGTTTGGATAAGGGTTTGTCTATCTTGTTGACTTTCTCAAAGAACCAACTTTTTGAATCATTAATTTTTTGTATTGTTCTCTTTGTTTCTATTGTATTGATTTCATCCCTAAGTTGATTATTTCTTGTCATCTACTCCTTCAAGGTGAGTTTGCTTCTAATCAATCTAAAGCCTTCAGCTAACTTGTTAGGTCTCATGTGTAAGATTTTTCTTGGCTTTTCATACAGGAATCTAGTGCTATGAATTTTCCTCTTAACACTGCTTTCATTGTATTCCATAAATTCAGGTATGTTGTGGATTCATTTTCATTAAATTCTAGAAAGTCTTTGATTTCTTTCTTAACTTCTTTCCTGATCCAGAGGTGGTTCAATGTAGAGAAGTTCGGTTTCCATGAGTTTGTAAGCTTTCTGTGATTTTTGTTGTTGTTGAATTCTAACTTTAGGCCATGGTAGTTTGATATGATACAAGGGGTTATTTCCATTTTTTTTGTATCTATTGATGCTTGCCTTATGACCAAGTATGTAGTCAGTTTTAGAGAAACATCCATGGGGTGCTGAGAAATATGAAATATATGTATTTGTGTACAGATGAAAGCTTCTGTAAATATCTATTAAGTCCATTTGCATCATAACATCTGTTTGACACCTTATTTCTTTGTTGAATCTTTGGTTGACCTATACAAGGGTGAATGTGGAGTATTGAAGTCTGCTACTACCAGAGTGTGACATTTGATGTGGGGGTCAAGCTTTAGTAGTGTTTCTTTTACACATGAAGGTGCCCTTATATTAGGAGCATAAATATTCAGATTTGAGATCTCATATTGATTGAGTTTTCCTAAGACGAATAAGTAATGTCCATCCTGGTCTCTTTTGATTGATTTAGTTTGGAGTCTAATTTGTTGGATATTAGCATAGCAACACCAGCTTGTCTCTTGAGACCATTTGATTGAAAAGTCTTTCCCAAACCTTTAATCTGAGCCTGTGTTTGTCTTTGGAGTTAAGGTGTATTTCTTGTATGCAGCAGAAGGTTGGCTTTTGTTTTTGTATCCATCAAGTGAGAGTCTGTCTTTTTATAGGTGAATTTAGTCCATTGATATTAAGGGATACTAAAGACCACTGATTGTTACTTCCTGTTATTTTTGGTGATAGTTTGTGTGTATTTCCTTTCTTAGGGTTTTTCTTCTGTGGGATTATCGATTGTTTGTAGTTTCATGGGTGCATCTGTGTTCCTTAGTTTGGAGATTTCCCTCAAGTGTTTTCTGTAGTGTTGGATTTGTGGATAGGTATTGTTTCAACCTATCTTTGTCATGAAATATCTTGCTTACTCTTACCTATGGTGATTAATAGTTTTGCTCAGTATAGTAGTCTGGGTTGGCAACCATTCTCTTATAGTGTCTGTATAACTTCTGACTAGGACCTTCTTGCTTTCATTGTTTCCATTGAATAATCTGGTGTTATTCTGATTGATCTGCCTTTATAGGTAAGTTGGCCCTTTTCCTTTGCAGTTGTTAATATTTTTCTTCATTCTGTATGTTTTGTGGCTTAATTATTATGTGGTGAGCAGACTTTTGGGGGGTCTAATTTATTTGGTGTTCTGTAAGCTTCTTGTATCTTTATAGGCATTTCCTTGTTTAGGTTGGGAAAGTTTTCTATGATTTTATTAAATATATTATTTGTGCCTTTGAGTTGGTTTCTTCTTCTATTCCTATTATTCTCAGGTTTGATCTTTTCATGGTGTCCCAAATTTTCTGAACATGTTGTGTTATGGATTTTTTGGTTTTGGTGTTTTCTTTGAGTGATTTATTTATTTCCATTATTGAGTCTTCCACTCCAGAGATTCTCTCTTCTATCTCTTGGATTCTGTTGGTTATGCTTGTATCTGTAGTTCTATAACATTTTATCAGATTCTGTATTTCATCCTTTGCTTAGTTTTTTGCCTTCTTTATTGTTTCTATTTCAATTTTTCGCTCCTAGAATAATTCTTTCATTTGTTAGATTTCTTTTTCTTGGTTTTCTTTCAATGATTTGTTCATCTCTTCCAATTTTTTATTTGTTCTTTCTCTTATTTCTTTAAGAGACTTTTTTTGTATCTTCTTTTAAGGCTTCATAAAGGTGTTTGTATTGTTGTTTCCTTCTGCTTCTTCTTCAATGCTCTGTTCAGGTCTTGGTGTTGTAGGGATATCAGCTTCTTCTGGTGGTGCCTTGTTGTTCTTTGTATTGTTATATGTATTCTTGCACTTGTGTCTGCTCATTGCTTCCTTGATTCACTCTTAGGTGTTGGTGGAATCTTTGTCAGTTGTGGCTACAAAGGTTGTGTGCCTTCTGTCTGCTCTGGAAACGAAGTCTTCACAATTGCTTACTCTGGTCAGGTCACGGAATCCTCGCTGTCTATTTTGCCTTGCACACCACGGAGTCATACTGTTCAGAGAGATGTCCTCACTCTGTGATGATTCATCCTGCCTTGGAGGCAGGGCCTGGGCATCTGTGATATGATACCTGGGATTGCTAGGGAAGGCTTCTCTCAGCCCTGGTTTAGGGAAGGCCTGTCTGTAAGGTCAGAACCAGGACTGTGGCTCTGGCCTCTGGGATGAGACTCCTGGGAGGCCTAGTGTCTGGAACCTGCTAACCTCCCACTTTGCTCTGGACCTGGGAACTTTGCTGTCTGAAGCCACGTAACTCCCACACTCTGTATAAATTTTATAATTTTGTTTTATGATAAAATGCATTACATGCATTATATGTTATTTTGGTACTTCTCTAAAAATACAAATATTTTTTTCTTCCAGTGTCAAAATCAGATGAACATAGCAAAATTATAACTTCCTTAATATTGTTTAATGCCAGTGCATACATTATTTGTACTAATGGCTTACTTCAATAGTGGAACAAAATCTTAGCATTTACAAGCCCTTAGTTTGATCCCTAGAACTTAAAAAGGAGGGGTAGACAGAGATATGGAGATGAAAGAGGTGGGGTAAGATCTGAGGAAACCAAAAAACTAGACCAGTCTTTTTTAGGCATCCTTGCACTTGATGTGCTATTTGGCTAACTTCTTCATACCTGTAAAATGTCTTTCACAAATCCAAGCCAAACATTTATTTTTACATTATACTATTAATGACATTGTGAATTCTGTTCTGTATCATATCAGGAAATAGTCTCACCATTAATGATATATAAATTGACCACTATATTAAGGTGGTAGCTTCCTGATTTTTGGCATTTAAAGTGAGCTTTCCATTCATCTAAAACAAAAACACTTATTTCTATCCCCAATTACTTTTCTAACAATTATCTTTTAAATAGGCACCATTTTTATTTCAAAATAAGATATAACACCAAGTACATGACTGTTTTAGAGTCTTTGAATTCTTTCCCTAGAGTCAAAGTAAAGAGATGGTCTAGGAGAGGCCATAGAAAAGGGCTGCTGGTTTTTTTTTCATTTGTTTGTTTAGAGACCACTAGTGAGTGAGTACATCCCCTGCTTATCTCTCTGAGATTGTGATACCTCGCTCAGGAGGATATTCTCCAAATCCATCCATTTGCCTGTGAATTTTAGGATATCGTTTTTTCTTACTGCTAAGTAGCATGCCCAAGCAGCAAACCACAACCACTGAACAGCTTGGGATCAGAAACACCCTGGACTGACCCTTCGAACCCCACTCCAACTATAGGAATACCAGACTCATTCTTGAGGGAGGGGGGACAAAACTGGATTTGGCCAGGAGTGGAGACTGATCCAAGCATTATTGGGTCAGTGGGACCATAGGACTGTCTGCTCCCTGCCCAGTGAAGGGATGGGGAGTTGCAGAGAAGAGAAATGTCAAGATGTGGTGGGAGGGGGAAGGGACCTTGAATGAGGATATACAGGGATGGGAAAAAAAATTTCAGAGGGAAAGCTGAACACATAGTAAATATATGTGTAGCAATCTTATTTGCATTTACCACCCTTGATAAGCCATGCTTATGATTCTTATCCTCTTTATAGTTATTATTAATTTTTCCTCATTTTAAATTCATGTTACTGTTTTTTTGTTAAATACAAAATAAAGAAGGAAAAAAAAAGGCTGCTGGGAAATTGAAGGAAACATAATCAGCTTTGAAAATTTTCTGAGAGATGTTGTACTGTTGAGCCTAAAAGGCCTATTTAACACCAAAATTTGCCATTTTCCAAGAAGAAAACACCATTTTAAAAAATGTAATTTTATATATTTGGGTCCTTTGCCTGCTTTCATGTCTGTGTACCACTTGGCATGCCTCATTCTCTCAGAGGCCAGGAGAAGGTGTTAGATTCCCTGTCATTGGAGTTTCAGAGGGTTTTGAGCTGCCATGTGGTTGCTGGGAATTAAACCTAACATTCTGGAAGAGCAGCCAGACCCATCTGTCTAAGCCCCCCCAAGAAGACATTGTTACATGATAAACATATTTGTGTGCATAAGTGATCAGGCTTGGTGTTCTTAGGAGAACTTGAAGTTGGACATTTCACCTGTAGTTATCTTATCCGGTCATCCAGCCAACTCTCTGCTGCTCATCTTTATATCTTGGGCATGACTCAAATTCATCATTCTCAAACCATATAAAAATGCTGACATACTTTCAACCCTTTTCTTTTTATTATATAAAAAGCTTGTTCTAAATTTAGAATCATATCACCTTATCACAGTTACAAACTAGAATGCTCTTTTCCAGATATTTAATAAAATTTTACTTTAGAGTCTGGAAAGATGATTTAGCAGCTAAAAGCACTCCTTGCTCTTTTAAAAGAGCTGGGTTCAATTCCCAGCACCCACATTGTGGTTCCCAACTATTTATAGCTCTGTTCCAGGGGATCTAAAGCCTTCTTCTGACTTCTGGCACCAGGCACATACATAGTGAATATATATACACACCAGCAAAACATTCACCCACATAAATATATCTTTTTAAAAATCTTACTTAGTTTTATATTTTATGTTGTACTGGAGATTAAATTCAGGATCTTTTGCGTGCTACGACCATACTTGACTGTTGTGCTATGCTCCCAGCCCTGAAACATTACACTGTTTACTGCTTGGGGATAAGTACAGCTTTAAATTGGGAGAAGGATGTGAGTGTTGAGGTGGAGCCAAAACTAGAAGAGATGTTTTTGGGGGCATATCTCCATGACATTCATTTGATCATATTAGTCTGTTTGCAGCATGTCTTACATCCTTGTAATGCGGGCCTTGGTTAAAAAAAACAAACTCAGAATAAACTATCTGAAACATTTCTCTGCTGTAGGTGCAGTTATATTATGTAACAGCTGCAAAGGAGCACATTTCTCACTGGGGCTTCCTAATTAGTGCTTATAAACAGCTCATCTGTAGCAACCTGTTAGTTTCCAAACCAACCTAGTTATTAAAAAGTCATCCAATATGCAGTATCCAATGTGGTTTTCTCAGTGTATTGATCTGACCACTGAAATTGAAAAGCATTTTCTCTGATGAAGTTTAGCAAACAAAATGATCTATCTCAATAGAAGTGCTCTGAATTTGGGTCACTTTTGATGCACAGAAGGCCTACTAATTTCCTCAAGTAAATGTCTCTAATACACAGTGACAAGTTGTATTGGAAGTTGGCAATCTTTCAGAGCTCTGTGCCAGGACTCCATTTATTCACTCTCTTGGGAGTGAACAGCTGCTTCAGTGAGATGAGGCCTGGCTATTCCTATTAGTAACAGAGAGGTTAGATACTGTAAGTAGAGAGACTGTGGTTAGAAATTTTCTTGAGCACCTTTGCGGCAGTCTGCCCTTTGTGATCCCTGATATTCATGCTTATGCAAATACACACTATTCTCCTATATAGTAAGAAACTGAACACAATGTGTTCACCAGTGCATTGGTCTTTGAAAATCAATAACAAACTTTATATAAAAAAAGCAAAACATTCAGAATAGATTTTTAAAAATACTCATAAAATAAGAAAACTTCTCTTTTCTCTAAGATACATAAAACAAAAAATAAACTCTAAAGCTTCTCAAGCCAGGTTAGGTTCAGCAACAGATAAAGCACAGTAGACCATGGCTAATGCCTACGAATGCACTATGGCCACCACAAATTTCTGCAAAGCAACCCTTCTACGGTCAAACCAGAAGGGATTTGTGTGTGTGTGTGTGTGTGTGTGTGTGTGTGTGTGTGTGTGTGTGTGTGTATCTAGATGGTTGCAAAAGGAAAGGCTCAGACAACCAGGGGGAGCTAGTAGGTAAAACAACTTATATTCATACACCAACTATTTTGCTTTTGAGCCAAGCCACAATAATAAGTTTTGAGGAAAAATATATTATACTACTATATTATAATAATGATACTAATAAATTATTAAAGCTTACCATTATTCTCTTAGTGATAAAGACAGATACTGTCAAAAATATGTAATAAAATAAGTATCTTTAAAAAAATAGCACCTAGAGATTCCAGCCAACAATTTGTGCTGACACTCAGGACCCCAGGTAAGTCCCCTGCCTGCAGATGGCCAACACTTCTTCAGTGCCACCCAGACTATCCCCAACTGTCCATCCTCCCCTTATCATCATATACGGGCCCAAACTCTGCTGGAAATCTCCTGCCCTAACAGAGGTCATGCTGGCCATCAGAACCAGGTAGGCTGGTAATCTGAAAATTGTCCCCATGCTTCAGTGCATGCCATCCTACTCCCAATTGTCCCTCATGACCTCTTCATTATATCCCAGTTCCAACTGAGGCATCAGTACTTTGCTGGACCAGAGGACATGCTGGCCACCAGAATCACAGGTAGCACACTTGCTCCAACACTATCCGCACTAAGTGCCCACTGAACCTATACCTCAACACCCCCTTCCCAATTACTATGTCCACAGGCCATGTGAATTCTAGCCCCAAATGTGCATAGAGACCACTATTCAACAATAGGAATTTCTAGCCAGAAGACCAGAGAGGAAATGAAAACCAAAGGAGGGAGACAAAACTCCCACCCATACAACAAAGACAAACTCACCAATAAGCACCCAGATCTATCATTATCAGAAACCCAGATGCCTAGACACAAGCTTAAGAACAACAACAGCGAGGACAATATGTTACCACCAGAGCTGGGCTATCTTACTGCAGCAAGCCCTGAACATTCTAACACAGCTGAAGTACAAGAAAATGACCTTAAAACCAATTTTATGAAGATGACATAGCTCTTTTAAAAGGGAATGAAAATATTCCTTTAAAAAAATTAAGGACATGAGAATTTTTTTAAAAAAATTGGAGAAAATGCATAAACCCCTTAAAGAAAGTCAAGAACAAACAAACATTTGAAGGAAATGAATAAGACTGTCAAAGACCTGAAAATGGAAATCGTTGCAAAAAGGAAAACTAGAACAGACAAAATTCTAAAAAATGAAAAAAAAAATCTAAGTAAGCAAATGAAAACTACTGGCAGAAAAATCACCAACAAAATATAAGAGATGGAAGAGAGAATCTTAGGCAGTGAACATATGATAGAAGAAATAAACTAAAAGACAATGTTAAATCTAAAAAATTCCTGAACACCCAGGAAATCTGAAACACTATGAAAACACCAAACCTAAGAAGAATAAAAATAGAAGAAGAAGAAAAATCTCAGCTCAAAGGTCTGGACAATATTTTTTAACAAAATCATATAAAAAAATTCTTCCTACCCTAAAAAAGACATGCTTATAAAGGTACAAGAAGTTTACAGGACAGCAAATAGATTGGACCAGAAAACAAAGAGCCTTAGCCACATAATAATCAAAACACTAAACATAGAGAATAAAGAAAGAATATTAAAAGCTTCAACCCAAGAAGGTTAACTAAACCCAGGGAAACACAGGAAAAAAGTATCACACCATCAAGACCAAAAGAAGGAAAACACATACATAATTACCAATACCACCACCAACAAAATAACAGTAACTAGCAATCATTGGATATTGATATCTCTCAAAGTCATGAACTCAAAAAGACACAGACTAATAGAATGAGTGCGAAAATAGGATCTATTATTTTTCTGCAATCAAGAAACACACCTTACCATGAAAGATAGACTTTACCTCAAAGTAAAAGGTTGAGAAGCAGATTTTCCAAGAGAATGAATTTTTTGCCTCTGTCTTTTACCTTTGTTTATTTCTGTATCTCTCTCTCTCTCTCTCTTTTTTTTTTTTTTTTTTTTTTTGATTCTTTGTCTGACTGTGTGGCTAGGTGGCTGGCCCCTAATATCTAATATCCTCCTCTCCTTCTTTCTTGCTCCTCTTTTCCTCTCAGATTTCTACTTCCATTTGTTATCTTTGCCTGTCAGCCCTGCCTATCCTTTGTTCTACCTATTGGCTATTCAGCTCTTGAATAGACTAATCAGGTGTTTTATACAGGCAAAGTAACACAACTTTACAGAATTAAACAACTTCAACATAAGGGAATACAACAAATCTTTGTATCATTAAACAAATGTTCCACAGCATAAACAAATGTAACATTTCAAAATAATATTCTACAGCACAAGTTCATATTTGACACAGTCTGGATGGCTAGAAACCAGAGACTAGATGGCCCAGAGACCTACAGGAGACCTAAACACCAAAAAAGTCAATACAATGAGTCCTAATGGTATTCTGCTATACTTATAGTGTATTGCCTGGTCCAGTCATCATCAGAGAGTTTTCCCCCAGCAGTTGATGAAAACAGATGCAGAGACCCACACGTAAACATTAGATGGAACTCCAGAAAACCCACAGAAGGGGGGAGAAAAGATTGTAGGACAGAGAGGTTTGAGGACACCTCAATAACAATACCTAAGGGCTTATAGGGGTTCACAGAGACCAAAATAACAAACATGGACCCTACATGGGTCTCAGCTAGGTCCTCTGCATGTATATTATGGTTGTGTTGCTTGATATTCTTGTAGTACTCCTAAAAAATGGAGTAGGGGTGACTGAGTCTTTTGACTGCTTTTGGGCCCCTATCCTCCTACTGGGTTGAAAGTTCTGCCTTGATATGGGGCGGGGGAAGTTGTGCCTAGTTTTATTGTAACTTGTTAGGCCATGTTCAGTAGATATTCTAGGAGACCTGCTCTATTTAAAAGGGAAATGGAGGAGGAGTGAATCTTGGGAAGAAATGAAGTATGAGGAGAGACTGAAAGGAGTGGAGGGAGGAGAAACTATTGTCTGAATATAATGCTTGCAAGGAGAATAAAAGAAAAAAAGAGGATCTGGAATTTGTAGGTTTTTGTGCACTGTTGAGCACCTGCAGTCTTGGAGGGGCTTGTCAACCACAGCAAGGGGACATCAAACTGAAGAGTCATGGATCACATGACCAGAGGCATGATGGAAAGATTTTTTTTTTTATTATTTTTTGTCGTTAACTTTTATTTTTTGCTTTTTTATTTTGTGAGAGTCTATACATATAAGTACATGCATATAAAGTGTTTTCATCTAATCTACTCCTGTTTCTTCTACTCAATATCCTTCCCTATTCTCTTCGCCATTTTCCCTTCCAATTTCATGTGCTCTTAAAAAGACCCCAATGAATCCATTTAATGCTGCAAATATGTGCACAGGTATAGGATGCTATACTGTTGTTTGGTTGTGCTCTTTAATCTTTGGGGTCCTGCTCCCAAGCTCTCAAATAAATAACACATGGAGGATTCTTATTACTTATAAATACCCAGCCTCAGCTTGGCTTGTTTCTAGCCAGCTTTTAATAACTTTAATTATCCCATCTACTTTTTTTGCCTCTGGGCTTTTATCTTTCTCTATTCCTGTATACCTTTTTTGTTTCTTCGTGGCTTCCTGTGCAGCTGGGTGGCTGGCTTCTGGAGTCCTCCTTCTCTAGCTACTTCTTCTTCCCTGGCTACTTCTTTCTATATATTATCTCTGCCTGCCAGCCCCATCTATTCTTTTTCTTGCCTTGCTATTATCACTTTGCTTCTTTATTAGACCCTGAATTATTTTAGACAGGCACAGTAACACAGCTTCACAGAGTTAAACAAATGCAACATAAACAAAAGTAACACTTCTTAAAATAATATTCTACAACACTTTACTGAAGCAAGGGTAGCCTCTCAAGGACCACATTCCTGAAGGAAACTGACTTTGCCTTCCAGCAGCTCTCCTTTGCCAATAATTCCTCAGCTAGGAATGGGAGTTTATGAACCGCTCATCCATCCATGGTGGGATCTTGGCTGTGTCAATATTCTGCACACAGTGTCAGCTGTTGTGAGCTCATGTGTGCAACATCCCTGCCATGTCTGTCAAGTACTGTTTCTCTGCACATGCCCATAACCTTTGCCCCTTACAATCTTTCTGAATCCTCTTCCACAATGACTCTTGAGTCTTGAAAGAGAAAGTATGCTATAGATGTCCTGTTTAGAGGTGAGCACTCCAAAGTCTCTTGCCCTGTGCTGAACAGTTGTGAGTCTCTGTATTAATCACCACCTATGAGGGGAACTGCTATGATGGGAAATGGGAGATGCATTTACTTAGGGTATAGAGATAAGAACTCAGAGGGGAATTTATTATTGTGTCCATTTAGCAGAATAATGCTAGGCTCTCCTCTAGAGCCTGTGACCTAACCAGGCATAGGTATTTGGTGCAATTAATGGTAGGAGGCATGAGTTCTACCTTTCCAGATCAGACCAATTTTATTTTACCATGTTCTATGACTCAAGTGCATGGAGTCTTTAAAATGGGATTTTACCATCAAGTTCTGAAGGATAACCACAAACAGTAGCCTGTGGTTTTTGCATAGGGTAGGTACCTATGGGAACTTATTGACTAACATCTTAAAAAGAGATGACCTATACTTGGCACCAAGCTATTTATTTGATAATGTATGGTATCTGGAGGAGGTATTATTAAATAGTTACTTTATGTAAGCTCCTGTATTTAAAAGTTATCACTTCCAATACTCCTGCTCAATCCTGCCCTCCCATCATCCTCCACCTGAATAAGCCCTTTCGGTTCTGTCATTCCTTTCCCCCCTTAATACCTCCTGTGCTCTCTCCACCTTCCCTTGAAATTTCTCATATGGCTTTTTAACAGATTTCTGGCTTCTGTGGGTGCTCTAATTTAAACATACTCATCTAAAACCTCAAAGCACACATATCAAAGAGAACATGCAGCATTTGTTTCTCTGAGGCTGAGTTATGTGACTCAGCATAATATTTTCTGTTTGTATCTATTTGCCTGAAAATTGCATGATTACATGTTTTTTACAGTTAAATAGAATTTCATTGTTCATTTGTCAGTTGATGATCATCTAGGCTGTTTCATTTCCTGGCTATTGAGACAGCAGCAATGAATGTGGCTAAGCAAGTATCTGAGTAGGATCTCAAGCAAGTGTCTCTGTAGTAGGATATGGAGTCCTTTGGGAATGAGCCCATTTCTAGATTTCCTTGGGAATCCCCTCCCACACTGATTTCCATAGTGGCTGCACCAATTTGCACTCCAATCAACAGTGAGTAAGTGTTCTTCCTCTACAGCCATGCTGGCATTTGCTATCCCTTTATTTTAAAAATTCTCACTTGGCTAATACAAACTCTCAGAATTTTTTTAATTTGCATTTCCCTAAAGGCTAAAGGTGTTCAACATTTTAAAGTGTTATTTTTAAAAACTTTCTTTATCATTTGAATGTTTTAAACATGCATAAAGTGTGCTTTAATCAAGTCTATTTTCTCTGCTACCTTACTTCCACTATTTCCTTCCAATTTTTTTTATTTGTTTTTTTAATATATAGGTGAAGTTTTATGTTGTTGCATTTATTTGGTTTTGGATTTGTAGGTTTTTTTTCAGAAAGGGGTTCTCTGTATAGCTCTAGCTGTCTTGGAACTTGCTTTGTAGACCACATGGGCTTTGAACTAGCAGAAATCTCTGCCTGCCTCCTGAGTGCTGGGATTAAAGGTGTGCACCACCATCACGCAACTGTTTGTATTTTCAAACCCACAGAGTTCACTTGATGCTTCTAGTATATGCATAGGTATAAGGAGCATCTACTGGAGTGTGGGTAGACTCTATAGCCCTATCCCTAAAGAAAACTGACTTTCCCTCTCCCAGAAACCATCAATTTCCACTATCTTCTCACCAGAGGTGGTACTTTGTTGCAAAATATTTCTCAACCATTTTAATTTTTTCTTTTGAAAACTTGTCCTAATTTTTAATTGCATTATTTGGATTTTTTGTATTTGTTTTTGCTTTTGTTTTGTTTTTTTTTTGTTTATTTTTGTTCTTGATTTTAGCTCTTTGTATATTCTAGCATCATCTGTAAATAATTTTTTATTATTCTGGATACCTCTTCATTCTATTGATAATGTCCTTAACTATACAGAAACTTTTCAGTTTCATGAAGTTTGTTTGTCAGTTGTTGGACTTCGGGTCTGTACTACCTAAATTATGTTTAGAATGGCCTTTCTTGTGCTAAAAATCAAGCAGTTCCCCTGCCTTCTTATCTGTCAAATATAGTGTATTAGGTCTTATGTTGGGGTTCTTGATTCATCTGAAGCTAAGTTTTGTTCAGGGAGAGAAAAAAAGATCTATTTTATTTTTTCTACATGTTCTGTTTGGTCAAAATCATTTGTTGAAGACACAAACTTTTCTCCAATGTGATTTTTGGCCTCTGCCAAAAATAAGGTGGTTATAGGAGTATGGGTTTATATGTGGATCTTCAATTCTATTCTATTGATCACTATGCCTCCTTTTAAATCACCTGTTTTTGTTTTTAGCATAACTTGAAATCAGGTATGATGGTATTTCTAGCACTGTTTATATCATTCAGGAATTTTTTTAAGAGTGAAAAGCATAAAAAAGGTTTATTCAATGTAGCCACGTCCTAAAGAGGGACAAAGGAACCCAGAGAACCCCTCAAGTCAATCATCCTTATCTGCTCTCTTGATTACAGACATTTTGACTTTGGTGAGATGGAGTCCCAAAGCATCTTTAATTTAGATGTCTCCCAATTTTGAGTACTTTTTCAGATATTTGTTGGATATTGAGAATTGTTTATTTCACTAGCCCATTTGTTAATTGGATGAGTTGGACTTAGAGTGTTTTGATTTTGCAATTCTCTTTGTGTCTTCAATATTACCTCCCTGTCTTTTTTTTTTTTTTAACAGAGCCAATGGCATTTTTTTTGATAGCAAATTAAACATAAATTCAATGAATGTTTTTTTAACAATTACATACTTTGTAACCTTGAAATACTTAAAATACTAATAAAATACTCTATACTAAAAATAAAAACAGCAATAACAAAAACAAACACAGGAAAATATGAACTTGCTACCAAATTCTATTATAAAGAACTATGACAAATACATATCATATTGTTCCCTAAAACTTAAAAAAATAAACCAAACCTTTAAAAGTTACAAAGGCAGTGAAATCCTGATATTAATCATAGTATTTCTTTTTCCTTTTTTAGCTGTTTTTCATATATGTTTTTATTATTTGGTGATTTTACACCATACACCCCATCAAACTCAGTTCTCAGTCCTCTCAGTATCATACCCACTCTTATGATCTCCCCATTTACAAAATTTCCCATTCATGCTGCTCATTTGCTTACTGGAGCATAATTAATCTCCCAGTGGCCAGACCCTTAAAGAAAACAAGTCTTTCTTTGCCCACCCCTCTGCCAGAGACCATCAATGCAGAAGTGAGTCATTGTGACACTTAGCCATGTTCTAGCCTTGAGTTCTTATGTACAATGACATCTCTCTTTATATATATATATACATATATATATATTTAAAGTCCACTAATGAGTAAGTACATCCTATTTTTTTTAACTTAGTGTGCAAAGTAATGGGCATCATCATAGTATTTTCATAAACTCTTGTCCTATTTTCCCTTGGCCTTTTTTTCCTTTGTGATAGAGTCTCATATATTTCAGGCTATCTTAGAAATTTCTATGTAACCTATGATATCTTTGAATTATTCACCTACTTGCTTCCATCTTCTGAATATGTGTGTAAGACTGCATCTGATTTAAGCACCATTGGAGAAGGAACTCAGGACTTCATATGCTAGACAAGCAATCTACCAGCTCAGCTACAGTTCTAGTCCCCATCACTCCCTCTTTCTGGTCCCTTTCATTTTTTCCCCTTCCTCCTGCTCCTCCTTACTGCTGTTACATCACATGTATTCATGTATTCTATCCTTCCTTGTAAGGTTTTTTATTCATTTCTTATAGTCCTTTTTTGAATTTCATGACCTTCACTTCCCCAACACATGTATAAGAATCAAAATCTGATATACCATCAAAACCAAGAATTGTTCTCTTACTTAGCAAGAAAGGCAGCCATTTTAAAAATTGAATATTTAATGAAGGCTTTTTATCTTTACTTTTTATTTTAAAAGTTTTTAGTGAAGGTTTTATAATAGATTCATAAGTGTGTAACATTTAGAAATTTTCCTGCATGCCACTGAGACTCTTTAGTATAGGAGGGACATGTCAATCACCCAAAGGTACTGCCAGGATGGAAAGAAATGTGGGCCATTTGATATGACACTGGAACATTTATACTATTGAGATTCTAAGTAGAAAAGAAATGACAGTCAAGAACTTTATTTGGTTTACAGGCCTAGCATTTGATAGAGGGTAGATAGCAAGTATGAACCTTGCATTCTTTGGGCTGTATATAAAGACACATGAGCCCCTTGTACTTAGAACAAAACAGAGAAATATAAAGATGTAGATATTCTGAGCTGTGTTTAATCCTAAAGAAAACTGAGAAAAGTTTACCTGGAGTTTGTTAAATTTTATGTTCTTATTTATGGTAGGAACTGATCTCCAAATAGTGATTGTTTTATGTTACATAAGAACAAAATTATATGCCTACAGACTTGGGTGTTGAAATTCATACCTTATCTGCTGTGCTTAGAAGTTTAGATTAGGTTCTAGCTAAATGTACTATCTTAGTCCATCTGTGCTTCTAGGAGAGAATATGACCAATTAAATATTTTATGTAGAAGTGGAATTTATTTATATCATAGTCCTGGAAGTTAGGGAGTCCAAGATTTGAGGCTTTATCTTCTTATTAAAAGATAGAACAAAGCATCATAAGGAAAGAAAAAAGCAAGGAGTACTGAATGCCTTTATTTTGTAACTAATCCACTCTTCATATACATCATTTTTATATGGCTTTAATCTCTTCAAAATGGTGCTATGTTCTGACTGACTCCCTTCTTAAAGGCCTCTCACTTTTAACCCTGTTAAAATGACAAGTGAATTCCAGCATAATTTTTTGGGGAAGCACTCATAACATTGCAGGTAGATGGCTGAGTAAGCTTTCAGAGAGGTCAAATATGAGAACCACATGATCTGCTTTATAGAATGATGTCACATAGCCATCTGGAACCTTATTTGAAAGGTAGGAATGTCAGAAAAATAACAGAAGGATGCTCTATTCATCCAGCTGAGAAAAGAGAAGTGTGGTCCTGAGGTAAGAGCACAAAAAATGCAAACATCCCTGGGACACCAAGAGTATTTCAAGAGAGCAATATTTTTGCATGGTTTGACATGGGAAAGACGATTGTTCTAATTTCAACTACCAAGGAAAAGGAAAATTTGTCATAAAAAGAATGATCATGTTTAGAACAATGAATATGGACTCACCAGCATAAAAGGGCTTAGTAAGGAGCATTTATAAATGAAGGGTAGAGACTGACTGACAATATATGTCCTATGGAAAGAGGGTAGCCACTGTGCAGTCCTTCATGTCCTATGAGAATGCACAGTCAAAACACTGAATCTTTTAAAGATGATAGACATCATGTTAAATACTAGTAAAGATTTCAATAGTTTTAAAAGAAATACTATCTATGTGTAGCCAAAAGGGATGATGTCTGTGAGCTGACTTGACCAATCCCAGGACAGCCAGGGCTAAACAGAGAAACCTTGTCTCGGGAAAAAAAAGATGTGCTACATGGACCTTTACTTAGTAGCTTATAGTTAGCATACATATATCTTAACCTGATAGTGGCAATCTTTAAATATGTCACCTACCTAGGGTTGAATGTCATAGCCAGGGGTTGCATATAAAATCACCTGTTCTTGAAATCCCTAGTCAAGTTTTGTTTCACATTGTAAAACTGGTAAGCAGAATGAGGTGTTTGTGTGTGTTTACAAAAACTAATCTCCATTGTGAAAAAATAGGATTATTGAGTCTCTACTCTGTCAGATATGTGTAGGAGGCTTTTTCTTTTGGGCCAGCAACCAGCTCTCAAATCATGATATGGAGATTTATTATTAGTTATGAATGCTCAGCTATATCTCAGCTCTTATTTTAATCTGTTTCATCACTTCATCTATGTTTTTGCCTCAGGGCTTTTTACCTTTCTTTCTGCATATTGTACTCTGTCTGCCTGGCTGGCCTAGGGCATCTCTCTCTCCTTCCTCATTCTCTCTTGTCCTCTTTTCTGTCTTTTTCTCCTCCTACTCAGTCTCTTTCCCTGCCAGCCCGGCCTATCCCTCTACTGCCTCGCTACTGGCCATTCAGCTTTTTATTAGCCCAACCAGGTGCCTTAGGCAGGCAAGGTGAAACAGCAACACATCTTTACATAATTAAACAAATACAACATAAACAAATGTAACACACCTTTGCACAGTTAAAGCAATATTCCACAGCATAAACAAATATAACATATCTTTACATTTTTAACAATATTCCATAGCATAAACAAATATAACATATCTTTACATTGTTAAACATTCCATAACAAACTAGAAATAATATCCTAGTTATATATTGTTATATTTTTTATCCATACATATTATCATGTAATGAGTAGTGTATGCCATTAAAATAGATTCTTCTAATATTTCAGACTTTCCCATCACTGGTGTATTCACCTACCCTTTTAGGTATTGGTGCATTTCTTGTACAAAAGGAGAAAATACTGAAATCAGAGCAAGAGAGATTGCCAAAGCATTTAAGACCACAAACTTGGGAGATGTAAGGCAATAGCTAAACTAGCAAACCAACCCAGTGAGTTGGTACTTATTGTCAGACAAGAATGCAAATGGGAGACTTCATTGGGATAATCAGCAGATTTATGTACTTTATAAAAAGATAGATACTTGGACCAGGCAGTGGTGGCACATGCCTTTAATCCCAGCACTTGGAAGGCAGAGGCAGGCAGATCTCTGAATTCAAGACCAGCCTGGTCTACAGAGAGAGCTCCATGATAGCCCAGGCTAAACAAAGAACCCCTGTCCCAGGGCAAAATAAGACTAAGTAGTAGCTCATAGTTTAACCTGATAGTGGCAGTCTTCCACTGTGAAGAACATGCCTCCTACTGGGGTTGAGTGTCTTACCTGGGGGCTGTTTATAGTAACAACTGTCCTTGAAAAAAATGTGATATGGTTCTTTTCTATCATTTAAGTTACTGTCATAGTAATGTTTGCTTTTGTGTGTCTGTACATGTGATACCTGTGTGTAAGAGGGAAGAGAGAGACAGATGTGCTTCATTACATTTCAGAAATTGTATTTTATAAATTATAAACTTAAAATAAGAAAATTTCCATTCTACTAGAAGATTAAAATATAAATACATATATGTAAATTATATATATATTTGACATATATATATATATATACATATAAAGTTGTTTCTAAAACATTAAGCTAATTGTATCTAGGTACCAAATCTATTGTTACCAATTAAGCCTGTATCACTTAAGATATTAAAAGAAAAGAAATATTTTAATTTCCAAGTTCTTATGAATAAACCAATTAAAATGCTCATGAAGCTTGACTGTATACTTTTTCCTATGAAATGGAAATTAAATATATAAAAATTGTGATTATGTATATATAACTCCAGAACACATTCACTAAATGCTGCCTCAGTTATGGCTTGTCTCCAAGTCTCCTTTATTTAAGTAGGTACTGTTTCTCAAACCCTGTTTATACCTGGCACCAACTTCCTACCTTATATAAGAACATGTGTGTTCTTATACACATACACATGGAAACAAATGAAGTACAGTCCCTTTCACATAGTTCTCCTAATATATGGAGCAGTATGACAACATAGCATACCTATGTTTTAAATTAGTTTCCAGTCATTCTTCTAATAGATGTTTAACATTTATTAATTCAATATTTCATGATTAGAGAGATAATGTGTGCAATTAAGAATATGCCTCATTTGCTGGGCAGTGGCAGCACATGACTTTAGTCTCAGCAGTTGAGAGACAGAGGCAGGCAGATCTCTATGACTCTGAGGCTAGGCTGGTCTACAAAGTAAGTCACAGGGCAGTGCCATTACACAGAGAAACCATGCACAGACACACACACACACACAAACACACACACATTATATTCACACACAGAGACACACACACACACATACCTGTGTGTGTGTGTAGATAGGTAGAAAGGGAGGGAGAGGCAGACAGGGAGACTAACAGGACACAGGACAAAATTTAGAAGAAATGTTGTATATGCCCGACTTAGATGAAAACCTGTATGTAAAGTTCTTCTGCAAGTGAGACATTCTCTCTCTCTCTCTCTCTCTCTCTCTCTCTCTCTCTCTCTCTCTCTCTCTCTCTCCATCTATGTATCTATCACATTCTTTAGAGACATGATTTCTCTGTGTAATGGCACTGTCCTGGGACTTACTTTGTAGACCAGCCTAGCCTCAGAGCCATAGAGATCTGCCTGCCTCTTTCTCTCAACTGCTGAGACTAAAGTCATGTGCTGCCACTGCCCAGCAAATGAGGCATTTTCTTAATTGCACACATTCTCTCTCTAATCATGAAATATTGAATTAATAAATGTTAAACATCTATTAGAAGAAAGACTGGAAACTAATTTAAAACATAGGTGTGCTATGTTGTCATACTGCTCCATATATTAGGAGAACTATATGAAAGGGACTGTACTTCATTTGTTTCCATGTACTTTGTTAGGAACAACTAACAGATTTATGGGTGAGGGAGCTGAGGCCAGACATATAAAGTAAATTACCAATGCCTACAATTTAGGGCTTATCTTTTTCTGATATCAGGAAGTAGCCATCAGTGATTAGACATAGTCATAATTCTTAAAATTTGGTCTAAATTAATCAGTTTGTACATTGGACAAATTATGAATTAACAGGTTATATATCTCATGTGAGAAAAGTGTAAGGAGATTATGTTCTCAGGTCCTTTGTCATGCCCATGGTGACCATACCTAAGCCCAGGGAAACATTAATCTCTGGGCCATGACCCGAACTACATGCATTGAATGTAGAGGGAAATGAAAGGCACTGAAGCTTGATGATTTAAATCTGTCATGAAACAATTCTATTTTTCCTGTTCTCAGCATCAACTTGGAAAGTTAATAAATAGGAACACTGTAGTCATCAGTATTTTTTAAATCATATTGATCGCTGTTTGAATTTAGAAAAGGATTGCCATCTATGAAATGGAGAGTTGTTGTCAAGTATAAGCAGGATTTGAGAAGCAGAGGGAAAATATAAGTAAGGGGAGCCTGTAGGCAGCAGCCAGGACAGCACTCAGGTGAACGATCTTGGAGTAGTCTGTAGGCAAATAGTCAGGATTTCTCTATATTTTATCACCGTTTCACAAATGGAAGGGTGCCCAGTTCAAGCCTCATGAATAGATTTAATTGAGTCAAATTTCCCAGGTACTAGGTAATTGAAAAACATTTCCCCGCTTCTAATGTTTTAAATGCAACCATTTTATATATGAATGCAGTAGACTGAGTGTCAGAATCTAGTTTGCTTAATGTTAGATGCAACCTCAGATGTCATTTGCTACTATTTGCTTCTGTAAGCATCATGAGTTTGACTATTTCATTCTTAGTTGGGGATATTGGCCTCTTAAGCAGTAAGCAATACACTAATGGTATTATGTACATTTGTAAAGGAAAACTAGGGGTTTGAATTCCTGTATCCTAAAATTAAGAAGGATTTTAATTTCATGTTTTCTTCCCCACTTATTTCTGCCCCTGCCACACACTTATTTCTGTGGTTGTGATTATAAGAATTCTATGTATTTTTTTCATTTATTATGTATTATACAGGTTTGTGTATTAAAATATAATTATGTTAATTTAAAGATGAAGTTCTTTTGAAGGTTTTGCTGATATCTCATGAGTTTCTCTTCCTATTTAGAGTTTGGACATTCACTTATCATTCTGTAGTTGAGGTTTTGTTTTGCCTCAATCTGTATAAAGTCAAGCAGATAGATTTTATTTTGCCGAACAGGTTTATGCTGCTCATCTCAAGTCATCAGAAACAACGTTTAGCTTTGCATTTTGATCAGGCCCCTTTCAAAGAGTCGTGTCACTGTAGCTGAATTTCAATGGCATCAATTTCAGCTACTAGATTGGAGATTTGTATTAGGGCATTTTAGAAATGCTGGTTTCCAGTTCTTTCCTGTTGGGTAACTGCCAGATAACACAGCTTTTACTGTAATAGGTCTGCACAGACTGCAGCTGGCATGCCACGTGGGGCTGGAAAATGGTGAATTCAATCACTTTTCTCCATCCCTTTGATTATCACAGACAGAACTTGTCCTGTGGAGTTATCAGCAAATTCTGGCAAGGAATTAGACAGGACAAGAGTCAGGGAGATGGCTGTCTGTGGGCTGTAGGGTGAGAAAGTACCTTAGCATTAGAACAATAGCAGTGGTTGAAATTGGAGAAGAGAAAATAGGAGGCTGGTATGTGAACAGATTTTATAAAAGATTTAGTGTTCATTTTAAAATGCTGCTGTGCTTTCTCTTTAGTGATAAATAAATACTTACATAATTGGAAAGATAAATTAAAAATGCTGATTTTTGTCATTGTTTCACAATTTTCTATTTAAATTGGACAAAGGCCCTGAGTTTTGCTCCTCCATCCCCTCAGTGCATTTTCCTTCACACACACCATCCATAGCATCTTCTGGGAGAAATGCTATTTCTCCATTTTTCTGTCCCTACCAGTACTGACCCTTGAACCCCATATTTGCTAAGCAAGTGCTCTTCTACTGAGAAAAATCCCCAAATTAAATATATTCTCTAACGAAAGCCTTTTATATATGGAAAGTTGTTTTGGTGTTTCCCAATACTGGATTCTGACTTAAAAAAAAAAAAACCTTCATTCTTGAGGTAAATTGTGTAGGTTTTACAATTTTATTTAAATAGTTCTTAAATGACAGGGATAGCCTTGGAAAGTGGAGATAATGGGGGCAGTGTCCTGAATAACAACATAGAGTTGAGGTTGGGCTGCTGAGACAAGATGCTAAGAGGCAACAAACAAGAGGAAGTTGTTTTCCTATCAGTGTGACAAAATGCCTGACAGAAACAATTTAACAAGGGGAAGTCTCATTTTTATTTTGGGACATGATTTTGAAAAGTTTCGTTCATGGTTGTCTGACCCTGTGTACTTGGACAGAACATCATCAGCATGGAAGTATGTGGGAGAGAAGCTGATTTACTTCATAAATAATAGCAAGTAGAGAGAGAGGGAGGAAAAGGAGGGAGAGATTAGTGGAATAGATACCTTTTTAGTTGTTCTCATGAAACATGAAAAGAAGTTTCCTTGTGTCATTGTTTTTTACCACAGAGTAATACTCCATTGTGTAAATGTACCATATTTTCTTTATCCATTCCTGAGTTAAGGGGAATTTAGGTTGTTTCCAGGTTCTGGCCATAACAATAAAGCTATTATGAACATAGTTACACAAGTGTCCTTGTGATAGGATTGATGATCCTTTAGATATATGCCAAAGAGTTGTTGGTACAGGTGGTGCTTAAGGTAGATCGAGTCCTAATTTTTTTAGAAATTGCCATATTGATTTCTAAAGTGACTGTACAAGTTTATATTCCCATCATCAAAGGAGGAGTGTTCCCCTTGCTCCACATTCCCTCCAGCATAAGCTGTAATTGTGTTTTTGATCTTAGCTATTTTGACAAGCATGAGATAGACTCTCAGAGTCATTTTAATTTGCATTTTAATGATGCCTACGGATGTTGAACATTTTAAGTGTTTCTCTGCCATTTGAGATTCTTCTGTTGATAATTCCTTCTGTACTCCATTTTAAAGGGATTATTCGATTTATTGATATATAGTTTATGAGGTCTTTATATATATATTTTTTATATCAGCCTTTTGTTGGAATTAGGATTGGTGAAGATCTGTTCCCATTCTCTAGGCTGCTGTTTTGTCCTATTGACAATGTTCTTTGCCTTATAGAAGCTTTTCAGTTTCACAAGGTCCCAATTAATAATTGTTGATCTTAGTTTTCTGTGCTACTGGTGTTCTATTCAGGAAGTGGTCACCTTGCTAATGCACTCAAGGCTATTCTCACTTTCTTTTCTATTAGGTTCAATGTCTGGGTTGATGTCTTTGACCCACTTGCACTTGAGTTTGTGCAGGGTGATAGATATGAATCTATTTGCATTATACATGCAAACACCTAGTTATGCCAGCACTATTGCAAAGCCCAGTGATACCATTCTTGGGTATATGCCCAAAGGATGTGCAATCATGCCACAAGGACACTTGCTCAAATTTGTTCATACCATCTTTCTTTGTAATAGCCAGAACTATTACCTAATAGTTCTAATTAGTACTAATAATACTAATAGTTCTAATAGTACTAATGCCACTCAACCAAAGTGGATAAAAAGAGTGTAGTACATTTACACAATGGAATATTACTCAACTGTTAAAAGCAATGACTTCAGAAAGTTTGAAGAAAAATAAATGGAACTGGAAAAAATCATCTTGAGTGAGGTAACTCAGACCCAGAAAGACAAACGTGTACTCACTAAAAATGAATATTAACTATAAAATAAGGGATAACTGTGCTACAATTCATAGACCCAGAAAGGCTAGGTAACAAGGACGGCCCAAAGGAAGATGTATGAATCTCCCTAGGAAGGGGAAGTAGAAGAGATCTTCTGGGTAGACTAGGGGTGGGTGGGCATGGACTCTTGAAGGATCAGGTTTGGGAGTAGATGGAGGAACAGAGAACTGAAAGAGATGACTGGAAAGGAAACATTTCAGGGTCTGGTAGAAACCTGACACAAGGGTAACTCCCAAGAATTTAGAAGAATGACTCCATCTAAGACTCCTATCAGTACTAGATAGGTAGCCTGAACTGGCCATCTCCTATTATTAGATTGGTGACTGCCCCAATTGTCATCAAAGAGCCTTTATCCAGTAACTGATGGAAGCAGACAGAGACCCACAGCCAAATATTAGGTCCATCTCAGGGAATCTTGCTGAAGAGAAGAAAGGACTGTGGCAACCATAGAGGTCATGGACATCACAAGAAAACCTATAGAAACAACTAACCTAGCTCATAGGAACTCACAGAGTCTGAACCAACAACCAATGAGCTTGTATGAGACAAACCTAAGCCTCTGCAAATATATGACAGTTATGTAGTTTTGTCTGTTTGTGGGCCTCCTAGGGACTATCTATCCCTAATGCTTATACTGGCTCTTGGGAACATATTCATCATACTGGATTGCCTCGACAAGCTTCAATTCAAGGAGCGATGCTTAGTCTTACTGCAAATTGTTATGTCATGCTTTGTTGATAACCTTGGGTTCCTCTTTCCGAACAGAAGCAGAGAAGGAGTGGATGGGTGGTGCTGTGGAAAGGAGGAGGTGAGGTGAGGAGAGGAGGGAGAAGAAGTTGCAATTGGGATATAAAAATAAAATGAATTAAATTATTTAAAATAGAAGCTTTTACGATGCATGTAATCTTTAGGCAATTCCCAAAAGTGAGCCCTGTGGTACCTGCCTCGCCACTGCTTGCCAGTATTTTTAGCAGTGAAGACTGTGAACTTTATATTCTGACCCCTTGGTTCATAGCCAGATTCTTGGATATAGTGTCTCATTGTTTGGGGTTTTACAGTTCTCATCTGAAAAACAGAAATAACAGTACTTAATTGTATGATCTCCAAGTTAGCTTGGTCCTGGGAGCAAGTGTGTGTGTGTGTGTGTGTGTGTGTGTGTGTGTGTGTGTGTGTATGTGTGTGTGTGTGTGAAAGAGAGAGATAGAGCCAGTGCACCAGTAATTTGCTTTCCTACACAGTTCCTATTTTTTGTCACAGTTAAAGAAGGCGAATTAAGACTTAAAGATAAAATGGGATAATGTTTACAAAACACATTGAACAATGACTAACATATTATTGATTTAAGAACTATACAAATTAACACGGCCACTACTATAATATTTACTGTGATTCTAGTATAGATCCTGTCTCCTCAGATTCACAGGACAAATGATGGCACGCGTATCCATGGCAATGGATACTTCAGCTTCTAAATGAAATTAGAAAGTGACTGAAGAAACAGATTCTTCAGATATCTATTTGTGACAGGTTCCAGAATCTTGCTAACATGTATGGAGACTATGTGTACACTGAGGTCCACATGTTTGCTTAACTACTGTTACAGCGTTACATAATGTTACTAGTTTTTTTCAAGAAAGAATATATTTACTAAAGCTTCTGCTGTTAATTTCATTAATCCTATGCTTGAGGAGCTCACCCATGTAAGACAAGAGTGAAGAAGTAGGCAAATATTTGTCATCCCATGAAAATAATAGCTGAAGAAAATCTACTCATGTGTATGCCCAGTTGACCTCACTGATTCAGTGCCCATAGAAATTAATGCATATGAATAATTGATGCAGGTTTATCTAAGGAGGTGGGATGAAATGGGATTTTAGAGATAAGTTTCCATTTACAAAGTATTTGTTTTCTGATCTCTCATAAACTCTTTGTTCATTATCTGGACTGGCTAGTTTTGTGTGTCAACTTGACACAAGCTAGAATCATCAGAAAGAGATTCTCAGTTGAGCAAATGCATCCATGAGATCCAGCTGTAATGTATTGTCTCAAATAGTGATCAATGAGGGTGGGCCCTGGGCTGCTGGTCCTGGGTTCATCAGCCCCTGCCTCCAAGTTCTTGTCCTGTTTCAGTTCATATCCAGATTTCCTTCAATAATGAACAGCAGTATAGTAGTGTAAACAGAATAAATGCCTTTCTCCCTAACTTGCTTTTTAGTTTTGGTGTTTCGTCACAACAATAGAAATCCTAAGACATCGATGATTGTCTAGCATGAATGTGTTATAGAACAATGACACTATGGTGAAGAACTTAAGTTGTGCAACTGAGATTTTTATGCTAGGCCTGTTACCCATGAGCTATGAATATCTTCATCAAGTTATTTGACCTATGTGAACTTCATTTATTCATCTGAAAAACAGTAATGATGATAATTAATTCATAAGGTCATTGTGAGCATTAAACAAAAAGAGGTGCCTAAAATGCCCTTGACCATGTATATGGCACATGGAAAATATTCTGTGTTTTACTTCATAATGCTCTTAGTATTCATTGTTTGTTTATGGTGCTATCTATATGTTCATATGTGTTTATGAGTGTGCATACAAGTGTGAGTATGTATGTAGAAACCAGAGATTGGGTTGATGTATCTTCTTCTAATTTCTGTTTTTCTGAGGCAAGGTCTATAATTGGACCAAGACCTGACAATTTGGCTGGACCTGCCGGCCTGTGAGCTCCAGGGGCCTGCCTTCCTTTGTCTCTCTAGCACTAAGATTTTAGGCACAGCACCACATCTGGGGTTTATGTGAGTGACTGTCCAAATTCAGGTGCTTATGTATGCATGCATGGGAGATGCTTGACTGACTGATCATTTTTTCCAGCTTTATTTTGACTACTTTTAATCAAGATGTTTGTGGCTATTGTTGTTTAGTTTAAATTATTGTTTAGGAGAGGAAATGATTTTTAGCAAGTAGTTATTATAAATTCTTCTTATACTAAAGACTAATTAGAGAAGTATGCAGGAATAATTGATAAGCTTGTGAATTGATGTTGAATACAATTAACTAAAGCATTACTTGTGTGAACTTCATGGTGCCCCTGGGTCTGTAAGTGTTAACTAAATACTTCCAATGATGTGTCAGAATGTATACAAGTTACATTTATCTTAATAACAAAGTAGAACCTCATCCCATAGGTTTTAGGAAAGTCTCTTTTTCTTACTTCATTATACTCTTTGGTCAGGGAGCTATTTTTCATCTGTCGTAAATGTACTATTAAATTTCAATAGAACTTGAGTCCCTATAGAAATTCCTTGTCAAGTACAAGGAATTGACAATTGCAACATGTACAGACTTTCTCTCTGTACTTAACCACTAAGGCTCTTTCTACTTTGTGTGTGAGAGACATGTCATCTGTAGGTTTGGTAGAATCTATCACTTTTGAGCAGGTTATATGAAGAGGAATGTAAGATTTATATGAAAGTATATATTCAGACTGTAATTAGATGCATGATCCAAATGTCTGTGGAGGGTTTATAGGTTGCTGTGCTCTGGGTGCCTGTCCTCGTACTTGTTATGAAACCTAAAGTTGAAAATAGCATTATGGGTTCACTGGCTCTCCCTGTATATTGTACAGTTGAATAAATGGTACTACAGAAAAACAAAGCCTCCCGTGAAAGGTTAGCTTGACATTTAGTGACAGTTCTGGGTCTGGGACCTTGCTCTCTGGATGTCCCAACTGATCAATATACCTTATCAAAATGCTAAACACTGAGAGTTATGTACATTAGTGTCCATGACACTGCCATGACTTTTAGTCACTTGTCTTAGGTAAGAAATATTGCACTGTGTTAATAGAAGAGAAGAACTTTTTCACATCTCTAAAAGACACTGGTGTTACAGATTAGTCATGCAACTATTGGATACAAGGCTAGTTGAAGCTGATTTGTAATAAACATGTATAAATTTGTAGGCAGAAGTTATAAAGATATTTAGGTTACCTGGCTTTTTGATAGTTTATTTTTCCATATGGAATTTATAATTCTTGGGTAGGTAATATTATGGAGAGAAATGTAAATATTTATGTATAAATACATATTTGAAATGCAATGTCTTCATAATGTCACTAAATAGATTTTTTTGCAGTATCAGCTTTATCCATTCCATCATTATTTGCATCTCTTTTAAACATTATTTTTACATTTATTTTATGTGCTTGAATGTTTTTGTCCACTTGTAAATATGAGCACCATGTGCATGAAGGAACCCGTGGAGGTCAGGAAAGGGCAGCAGGTCCCCCTGCAACTACTGTTACAGGCAGTATTCAGATACTGTGTGGGTGCTGGGAATTAAACAGGGTCCTCTGTAAGGTAAATAACTGCTCTTTACCACTGAACCATATCTCTTGTCTCATAATTTGTGTCTTAAATATCATCTAAAGGGACCTGCATTAAAATATAGTCCATACCTGATGGATCTTATTAAGGGATGGTGGAAAAATTGGCAGATATGGTCAAATAGAAGAATGTTTGTACATAAGAGGTATTATTCAGAAGTGATATTGGGACCACAGTTTCAGTCAATCAATCAATCCATCTCCCCATGTGTCATGAGATGATTCCCGGTACTGCTTTCCCTGTTGTCCACCACACAGTGCTGCCTCTACATATGCCCAGAGATAAGGCTAAGTGATCATTACTGAAACCCTTCAATCCAACAAGCCAAAATAAAATTCCCCCCTCATAAGTAGATTTTCTCAGGCATTTTGGCATAACAGAAAGATGAATAATCCACATCTATTTTTCCTTCATAGTTGTAGAACATTATCATAAGCAAAATATTAGATACGCTGAGATTAAAAAGACAAGTCAGACATAATTCTCACTAACAAGGAATTCACAGTCAATATTTCAGGATAGAATCTAATCAAAGTGCACATACACTTTTGTACTTTATGATAAGCTAAGAAAAGATTGCAGGTGAGTAACCATGTTACCTACGTGAAGCTTTGAAATGAATGACAACTTTAGCATCCTTGGACTCATATTTCTATTTTACATAGCCTTATAAACAGACATATATGCAGTGTTAGGGGTGGAAGAGTAAAATCATTATGGTAACATGATTATCAATAAAAGTTACATCATCTCTTATCAAGGGACCCTCCATCTTCCAATGAATTTGGTAAAGGGCTATATGACTTCCTGTAGGTTTTGTAAAGATTGGTTCCTGGTGTTTCTGCCATTTCTTCTGGGTAAGCACTTGCCTGTTTGGACCTTTGCTCACTGACCCGCACTTTGAAATCATTAGAACACAGATTTGTTAGAAAAAGTTGCCTGTAGTATTATGCTTCTGCCCTGTCTGTCCAGTGGTCCAGACCCACAGACTCACAGTCCTACAGTCCCACAGAAACACACATATGTTTACATTAATTTTATGCCGATCAGCCTGGGGTCCAGGCACATAATTTGCTAACTCTTTACTCTTAAACTAACCTATAATTCTTATCTTGTTCAGCCATGAGGCTCAGTACCTTTTCTCAGAGAAGCATTTCAATTTCTTTCATCTGCATCTGTTGGTGTCGCATAGTGGTGTCTCCATGGTGTCTCTTGGGTATCTATGGCTTATTGGCTCTGCTCTTACTGTTCCCAGAGTTTTCTTAGTCTAGTAGCCTTGCCCACATTTCCTGTCTGCCTTCAGCCAATCAGCGTTTTTATTGAACCAATAGACAGGGCAATTATTTACAATGTAATGACATAATCCCACTATAGTTGCCTGCTACTGACTCTTTCTCCCAAGCTGCAAGCCTCTGCTTGTTGACTGGGAAAAGGCCCTTGGGACACTTCACAATCTTACGAAGATTACTTTCTCTAATTACTGCTAAGTGGTTCACTGGTAGACTGACTTTCTCAAGGAAGTATTTATGTCTAAAGAGTACACTATCCTGTGCCATTATTTAATGCCCATCACTTCTCAGAAGGGACCTCACCCTCCAGTTACGATTTTGGCAGCCACAACCTCAAAGTCATGTGGATGCAAATCTTTGGTACTATGTGTTTGTTATTGGATTTAAAAGTTGGTTTGTTGATTGTGCACTCTATCCCAAATTAATAATATTTTTAACTAATGAGGCATATAAAAAAGAATCTGAAAATTATTTATAGCACCAAAATTCAGAAATATTTGCTGTTAATCTATTATGTATCTTAAAAAATGCCTCAAAGCTAATTAGTTCTTACTGCCTTCAGGATTCATATCCTTATTGCAACTATATGATTATATGATCTCTCTCTCTCTCTCTCTCTCTCTCTCTCTCTGTGTGTGTGTGTGTGTGTGTGTGTGTGTGTGTGTGTGAAGATATTATTGGAGAGAGATCTTATTCCTTTGTGACAGGGTTTCTGACTGAATCTGGAGTTAGGACAGCAAGCAACATTGGTCTTCCTATCTTTGTCCTCTATGCTTCTTGGGTCACAGTTGCTGAGTTACAAACCCAGATCCTGATGCTTGCTTGTGTAGTAAGTACATTTATTTATCCTTAGAGCCATCATTCTACCCTCACATTCTTTTTTTTTTTTTTTAGAATCTTGGCCATGTCACCAGTTTCCAAAGTGATCTACAATATATTCTTCCCCCAGAATCCAGAGTTATCCTTTAAATATTTCATTAGGTCTTATCTTATCATTTTCTATTCAAAGAACTAATGATTGTCTATCAGTCTGAAAAACAACAAAACAGCACTGCCTTTCCATGGCCTGTCACTTCTACTTGCTTTCTGCTTCCCCTACTGTTGAATCAGTCATTCTTTTCCTCACTCCATTTAAACCAAACTGGCCTCAAGTGACTGATACATAATTCAGCCTCAGCAATTTCAGTCTGTTGTACACCCTGTTAGGAATGTTATGCCAGTGTGTAGTTGCATTACTTTTTTTGTCTCATTTGATTATCTGCTTAAGCACCATTAATTTTATATCAAAAATAGCAACTTACCTCAGACTACCTGCTGCCTTCTTTGCTCCATTTTTCTTTTTAGCATGTACCCTTATCTAACAACATTGTGCATATGTATATGTATATGTATATATTTATATAGCTATTCTTTGTGTATGTCTCCTACTAGGTTAAAAACTTCATATGGCAGGGACCTTATCTTGTTTAAATGATAAACATAATCTAGCCCATAATAGTTTAATATTTGATTTAAATAAAAAATAATTCTATGTAAGAATATTATACTCTATGCTATTAGGCAAATTATTTTAAACAATGATATATTGAAGAGATTTTTATATATCTAAATGTTAGTTACTCTTCTGTTGCTATGGTAAAATGCCATGAACAAAGCAAGTTACAAAAGAAGAGTTTATTTGGTCTTATAGTTTCAGAGGGACATATGTACATTATAGTGAGGAACCATGCCAATGAGTGATAGACACGGTGGCAAAAGAAGGGTGACAAGATCTCACATCTTGAACCATGAACATGAGGTAGAGAGAGAGAGTCCTTAAGCTCTCAAAGCCTGCTTCTAGAACTGTACCTCCTCCAGCAAGGCAACACCTCCCAAATCTGTCCAATCTCCTTCAAACAATCACAATCTATAAGCACTAATATACAATATAAATTTTATGTTTAAATATTTAAAACATTCTTAAATGGTGACCAATTATTATCCTCAGTGAGATGGATGATTTGCATAAGAAGCAATAAAAAGATTTTAAAACAATGTCTTGCCACCACATCAGAGTTAGGAAGAAATAGAATGGCAATAAAATGCTTAGATGATCTTTCTCATATGCCAGAAGGATGTTGCAAAAACATAGGTCCACACTGGTTTTAAGCAGCATCTTAAAGTGATTCCTTTGAAAGAAATGGTGTTCATTAAGAGGAAGATCATATGCTAGATTAAAATGGTCATTTTACTTTATAATTATATTTCTTTCAAGTAGAAAGTGATACTGAAAGTAAGAGACCAGCTGGCAGCTACTCTGAAGAAGCCTTGTGGGAAACACAACAGGTACCATTGTTTCACTTCATATAGATGAAACCTCTTAGCCACTAATACTTCTCTTGTGACATGTGACCTCCTCGCTCTAGAAGATAGACAGAATATACAGACTATTTGCTTCTTGCTGTCAGGTTTTAGAAACCCAAGAGTTTCCAAGCTTCTAAATCTTTCATTTCTGTTCTCTGTTTGAGTCTGTGTGAGAACTTGGAAGAAAAGTTCTAGGTTATATCTAAAGTCTTAATGGAGGAAACATATCATTGAATAAAATTCATTCTAGAAGTTAGTATGCTACAAAATTTTTCTTCAATAAAAGCTTATATATCCTATTTTAGAGCTGTGCTATCTTTGTTATTTTTGTTCAGTAGCTGTACACAAAAGCTCAGCACATTCAAATATACAGCATGCTCCAATAAAATGTATAAATACATCTAAACGCAACAACTCAGTTTTATATCATCTTTATATTGATAACATCTTAGTAGCATAATTCAGTATAATTTTCCTTTTATTTGTGGATTATTATAAATATCCTATACATTTATTTTACAAATGTTGAGAAAGAGAGGAGAGAGAGAGAGAGAGAGAGAGAGAGAGAGAAACTAAATATAAAAAGTGAGTAGACCTGAAGTTAGATATTCCCCATGGAAAAGAACTTGGAATTTTTGTTCCACAACTGCTTAGAACTCCAATATTCTGCTTAGTCACTATGAACACTAAATTATTTTTATTTTTTTTCTTTATGTTGTGTGTGTATGTGTGCATGCACATAAGTGTACTTGTTTGAGGGTGATGCTAGAGTATGTGTGCCATAGCACACATGTGGGGGTCAAATGATAAAACTTCAGGTATTATTCTTTACCTTTCTACCTTGTTTGAGGCAGATAATCTCCTTCCAACAGCATAACTAGTCTATTTGACCCCCAAGGTTCTGGAGACTGTACTCTCTTCCCCTCCAATTTTCTCTCAGTGACCTGCTGACACCTGATCTTCACAACAATCTGAGTTTTGAACTCAAGGTCAGATGATGAGACTTTCATGGCAAGTGATTTAATCTACTCAGCTCTTTATCCAGCCACTTCTTTTATATTTTAAATGTTTTGTTACTGGTCATGCACTTGCAAGGCAAAGGCAGGCAAGTCTCTCTGGGTTTGAAACCAACCTGGTTTATACACTAAGTTCCAGGTCACTGAAGGCTATGTATCAAAATCTTATCTCAAAAGAAAAACGTAAAAGATATATGGTACTCACTTTGGATAAGTTTGAAAATACAGAAATGTTTATAAAAATGGCCAATAATTATTTATAATCCTATACTTCAAAGAAAACCTTGATAACATTTATTTTCATAGCTATTTTAAATAGAGTAAAGTGTTTAAATTATATATAAATATATATATTTCATTCAAACTTTTATCAGGCATTTTCTATATTATCAATTTTTTACCTATTATGTTTTTAAGTGGTATATTTTATTATATATTGTTCAGAGCTAGACATTTTTTATTTAAAATTTTAGTTTGTTAAATTTCATTATTAACTTTGCAATGCAGATATTTATGTGTAAAATTGGTAAAAAAACAAAAATTCAAAGAATTTAAGTTAGAATTACATGCAATAAACAGTATTATAAATTTGATGTAATTTCTATTAAATTATATACACGTCTCCATTTGGATACAATTTTTTGTTTGTTTGTTTGTTTTTAAAGTATAAGCCCCATCTTATTTTTCCAAGGTGTTTTTTTCTTCTGTCTTTATGTAGCCACCTCTTTACGTGAGCTTTGGTGGAGGTCATGGTCTAGCACCAGCAGGTCTAAATCGTAGAGGGGGTGTTCGGTCCTTATGGGCTTCATGAGACCAATTCCTGATGACCTTTCTATGAATAGCAGAGCTCATACAATAATGAAACTTGACATGGAGTTTGGGAAGCACATAAGCATCTAAGACACTTGCTTCAGATATGTCCCTGACAGCAGTGGCCTCTACAATATTCCGTATTACAAACTTCTTAATGGCTTTGTCTTTGGGCATGCACTAGATGCAATTCGTGCAGTGAATTGGCTGCACATGGTCATGGCTCTTTTTGACAAGACCTTTGTTTCTTCTTTTTTTGGTTATCTTGGAGCCAAGATAGAGCTAGATACAATTTAAATCATTTATATATGCATACATTTATGCATGTGTTTTTATAGTCAATTAGTTTACTTATTTCTGAATTACATATATATGTATAGATTCTTTTTCTAAAATTTGTTTACAACCTCTCAAATCAACAATTTCAGTGTTTGCAACCATTCACAGATATGTCTAGAATGGCATAACATTTAAACATTTGAGTAGGTGTTACAAATATTGCAGCTAAAGGTAAATAAATCAATGTTCTGTCTTTTAATTTCATTCTTATACAGTAAATGATTTCTCCCTTGCATTTCAAGTTTTAGTATTTTCTCCATGGAGATTCACTGTTTAACATGTACCATTTAGCTTTCCTAAGTGCAAAAATATTTTGTATGTGCTCTGAGGAGAAAATATGTACCACAGGCTCTCTTCAGCATGAATTGTGTATTGTGTATTATTTACTTTTTATTGTTATATCCAAATGCTTAGAGACTATTAGTGGATGGGAGGATGCATTAATTTGTCTCATGGATTGAGAGGATTGAATCCTTCATGGTGGTGAAGACATGCAATAGTTTGTGACTGGAGGAGCATGTAACTAGGACCCCCCCTAGGGCAGAGAATAGGGAATGCTTGCATTCAACTGGTTTTCTCTTTTCTTTCTATACTCAGTTTGTGACCTAAATCCATGGGATGATGCTAACTATGGTCAAGGTGATGGCAACCATATTCAAGGTGATTTTTCCTTAGTTATACATCTCTGGAAACATAATCATAAACATATGCAGAGGTATGTCCCTTAGGTAATTCTAAAACCAGTCAGTTCAACAATTAAGATAAAACATTCTAGGTATGTTGGCTATGGTTTCAGTGTTAATAAATCAACAATAAATATTAAATAGTACATTTTTATAAAGAAACATACAAAAAATGTTATATATGTGTTGGTATGAAATGTGTCTAAGGGCTTGCTGAAACCTGAACCTCTGGTTCACCTAGAAATATGTTGAATCAGTGTTTGGAGTACTTGTATAGAACATATGTATTTTAATAATAAGAATGTGTAATAGGGCCTGGAGAGATGTTTCTGTGATGAAGAGCATTTGAATTTCTTGCAGAGGATCTGGGTTTGGTTACCAGCACCCACATGGTACCCACAACCACCCATAACTCCAGTTCCAAAGGTTTATATGTTCTCTCTGGCCTCCAAAGACACTGCACAGACTTGCTGCACTGACATATATATGGTCAAAACACTCAAACACAGAAAATAAAAATAACAATGAAAGTAGTCTTAAGAGGAAAATTCATAGCACTAGATGCCTACATGAAAAGACTAGAGAAATCCCACACTAGAGAACTATCAGCACAGCTGAAAACCTTAGAACAATTAGAAGCAAACTCACCTGACCTTGGGACCTCCTGCCCATGCTGGGAGGTGGGGGGATGGGGAGATGTGGAGAAGAGAGAATGACCTGATGTGGTGGGAGGGGGAAGAAGGGACCTTGAATAAGAATATACCAAGATAGAAAATATGACTTTTTTATTCATAATAAAGAAAGGAAAAAAAGAAAAAGTAGATGGCAGGAAATAATCAACTTAGAGCTGAAATCAATACAATTGAAACAAAAAGAACAATACAAAGAATCAATGAATCAAAGAGTTGGTTCTTTGAGAAAGTCAACAAGATAGATAAACCCTTATCCAAATTAACCAAGAGAAAGAGTATCCAAATCAATAAAATGAGAAATGAAAAGGAGGACATAACAAGAGACCCCCAGAAAATCCAGAGAATTATCAGGTCATACTTTGAAAATCTATACTCCAAAAACATGAAAAACCTAGAAGAAATGGACAGCTTCCTGGACAGGTACCATTTACCAAAATTAAATCAAGATCACATTAAAGACCTAAACACTCCTATAACACCAAAGGAAATTGAAGCTGTCATTAAAATTCTCCAAGATAAAAAATGGTTTCAGTGCAGAGTTCTACCAGATAATAAAAGAAGAGCTAATACCAATACTCCTCAAACTGTTCCATACAGTAGAAACTGAAGAAATATTACCAAACTCTTTTTATGAGGCCACAATTACCATGATACTCAAGCCACTCAAAGACACAACAAAGAAAGAATTACAGACCAATTTCTCTCATTAACATTGATGCAAAAATTCCCAACAAAATTCTAGCAAACCAAATCCAACAACATATAAAAATGTATATTCACCACAATCAAGTAGGCTTCATCCCAGAAATGCAGGGATGGTTCAACATATGAAAAACTGTAAATGTCATCCATCACATAAACAAACTGAAGGAAAAAAAAAAAACATGTGATCATATCCTTAGATGCTGAAAAAGCCTTTGACAAAATCCAACACTCCTTTATGATAAAAGTCCTGGAGAGAGCGAGAATACAGGGAAAATATCTACATATAATAAAGGCAATTTACAAAAAGCTGATGTCCAACATCAAACTAATTGGAGAAAAACTCAAAGCAATCCCACTAAAATCAGGAACTAGACAAGGCTGTCCCCTCTCTCCTTAACTATTCAACATAGTTCTCGAAGTTTTGGCTAAAGCATTAAGAGAATTAAAGGAGATTAAGGGGATACAAATTGGAAAAGAAGTGAAACTATCTCTATTTGCAGATGATATGATTGCTTACCTAAGTAACACACAAAATTCTTCCAAGGAACTTCTACAGCTGATAAACACCTTCAGCAATGTAGCAGGATACAAGATTAACTCAAAGAAATCAGTAGGCCTCCTATATATTACAGATAAAAGGACTGAAAAAGAAATAAGGAAAACATCACCTTTTATAACAGCTACAAATAGCATTAAATACCTGGGTATAACTGAAAGATCCCAACCCCAAAACAGCCTAACCAGTGCAAATTTTCCACAAGGCCAGTTAGCAAGCCTCAATATATTCAAGAACTGCCAGTTGGAGGCCATTTGGCCAGTTAGCAGGAAGTCAGCTTGAGGACAAGCCTCAATAAATCCAGGAACCAACAGTTAGAGGCCCTTTGAAGAAGATAAGGAAGGCCACAAGAGGGGGAAAGTACCGGGAGTGCCTAATCTTAACCCAAACCAGATGTTTGCGACTTTTCCAGGATCAAAAACTTTACAACCTTGCCCCCTAGCTGAACTCTGTATATGATTTGCAGGCTTGCCCCTTAGCTGAACTTTGTATATAGTTCAAAGTAGCCAATGAGATGTATGTTGCTATGTTTAAGCTGATGAGACCCCCTTTCCATATAAAAGGGGACTGTTCTTTGTGCCCGGCACGCTCAGTTAGCTGAAGCTGCTGATTGCCCGCAGGCGCCTATGTGAGTATTAAACCTCTTGCTATTTGCATCCAGTGGTCTCTTGGTGATTCCTGGGCCGGGGTCTCTGAGGGTCTTTCATAACTATAACCAAAGAACTAACAGATCTGTTTGACAAAAACTTTAAATCACTGAAGAAAGAAATTGAAGAGGATATCAGAAGATGATAAGTTCTCCCATGTTCCTGGATAGGTAAGATCAACATAGCAAAAATGGTAATCTTACCAAAAGCAATTAACAGATTCAATGCACTTACCATCAAAAATCCCAAAACAATTTTTTTTACAGACCTTGAAATGGGACTACTAAATTTCATTTGGAATAACAGGAAAGCCAGGATCGCCAAAACAATTTTGGTCAACAAAAGAACCTTAGGAGGTACCACCATCCCCGACTACAAATTATATTATAGAGCTACAATAATAGAAACAGCTTGGTACTAGCATAAAACAGGTTTGTGGATTAATGGAATCAAATTGAAGACCCCAATATTCACACACACACTTATGAACACCTGACTTTTGACAAAGAGGCAAAAAATATTCACTGGGAGAAAGACAGTATCTTCAACAAATAGTGTTGGCATTAGTGGATGTTAGTATGTAGAAAAATGCAAATGGTTCCAAATCTATCACCTTGAAAATAACTCAGATTCAAGTGGATCAAAGACCTCAACATAAACCCAGCTAAGGTGAACTTGATAGAAAAGTGGGAAATAGCCTCCAACACATTGGCACAGGTGACCACTTCCTAAATATAATACCAGTAGCACAGACACTAAGAACAACAATCAATAAATGGAATATCCTGAAACTGAGAAGCTTCTATAAAGCCAAGGACACAGTCAGTAAGACAAAATGACAACCTACAGAATGGGAAAAGATTTTCACCAACCCTACAAGCAACAAATGATTGATCTCTAAAATATATGGAGAACTCAAGAAACTAGAGTCCCAAACCCTTAATAACCCAATTAAAAATGTGTTTCAGAACTAAAATGAGAATTCTCAGCAGAAGAATTACAAATGGCTGAAAGGCACATGAGAAAGTACTCAACATCTTTAGCCATCAGAGAAATGCGAATCAAAACAACTTTGAGATATCACCTGACACCTGTCAGATTGGCTAAAATTAAAAACACAAATGACAACCTATGCTGGAGAGGATGTGGAGCAAGTGGAACACTCCTCCATCTTTGGTGGGAGTGTAAACTTTTCAGCCACTTTGGAATGCAGTAGTGTGGTTTCTCAGAAAACTGTGAATCAATGTCCCCAAGGATCCAGCAATACCACTTTTAGGCATATACCCTAAAGACACACATTTGCACCCCAAAAGCATTAGCTCATCTATGTTCATAGCAGCATTAGCAGTAATAGCAAGAACCTGGAAACAACCTAGATGCCCCTCAACTGAAGAATGTATTAACAAGATGTGGTACATCTACACAATGGAGTACTACTCAGCAGTAAGAAAAAAATGATATCCTAAAAATTGCAGGCAAATGGATAGATTTGAAGAAGCTAATCCTGAGCGAGGTATCACAAACCCAGAAAGAGAAGCAGGGGATGTACTCACTCATTAGTGGACTTAAAAAGAAAGATGTCATTTTATACAAGAGCCCAAGGCTAAACATAGCTAAATGACACAGTGCTTCACTTTTGCATTGATGACCTCTGGCAGGGGTGTGGTTAAAGAAAGACTTGTTTTCTTTAAGGGTCTGTCCACAGGGAGTTCAATTATGCTCCAGTAAGTAAATGAGCAGCATGAGTGGGCGGTTTTGTAAATGGAGAGATCTTAAGAGTGGATATGAATCAGAGAGGACTGAGAACTGAATTTGATGGGGTGTATGGTGTAAAATCACCAAATAATAAGTATATAAATAAAAATAAAATAAAAAAGAATGTGTGACTATGCACATTTAGCACTGCATGTTTGGATGGTATATATAATACACAGGATGGTATCATATATAGATAATTTTCACTTTTATGTTAATTTAACATTTTTACAGCATTAAAATAATGTATATTGTAATTTCATAAATGTTCAGTTATGTAATATTAGGTTGAGGGTTCCGCCGCCGGGACCCGTGCTCTCTGCGGCATCCCAGCACACTCTGGAGCAGGGGGCAGCTGAACTCTGCACCTGGCCACACCCACAGCTCCTGCTGCTGCTGAGGGTATCTGCAAGGATCCCTACTGCGACCCCGAACTGAGTGAACTGAGCAAACCAACTGCAGGGGTCTCTGAGGGGTGGATTCGAACCCTGACCAGAGGTGAGGAGGGTTCGGCAGGCCTCA
>PVIH01014738.1:0-11233 GCA_004025045.1 Sigmodon hispidus
TCCAGTCTGTGACAAAAGTGTCAAAGCAGGGCTGGAGAGATGGCTCAGCGGTTAAGAGCACTGTCTGCTCTTCCAGAGGACCCGGGTTCGATTCCCAGCACCCACATGGCAGCTAACAACTGTCTGTAGTTCCAGTTCCAGGCAAACACCAAGGCAAATAAATAAATAAATAAAGTTTTTAAAAAAAAAAATAAAAAAATAAAAAAAATAAAAAAAAAAAAAAGTGTCAAAGCATCATTCAAGTTCTGCCCGTACTGTGGCAAGGCCCTGCCCGTAGAGGAGCATGCAGGAGCCTAGACTGGCATGACACCTCTTGTGTCATCCTTTCGAGGTTCGAGGAGAGAGCTGAACTTCTTTTCCACCCTCGCTCCTCTCTGACTATGACAGTTCTGAGTCTGAAGATACCTTGAATTCTCCTGAGAAAGCCACAGGCACCTGCAGCAGACTCCTGACCCCCAGAGGCAGCCCACAGTCTTCCAGGCTAAGTCCTCAGACCCTGAAGCAGAGCCAAGTGACCATCTCACTGCAGGTTTTGCCCACGGGGACAAAGCTGACAGACAAGAAAGGGCAGCACTGGACACTGGGGCCCCTCCAGACGCGGGATGACCAAGGCATTCTCTATGAAGCTGAGCCTACCTCTGTCTTTCCCTGTGAATCATGGACTCAGAAGCATCAATTCTCACTCAAACTGGATTCTAAAGATGGGCGTCTTTTCAACGAGCAGAACTTCTTTCAGAGGGCAGCCAAGTCTGTGCAAGTGAACAAGTGGAAAAAGCAGTACTTGGTTCCACTCCTGGCCATCCCCACCTGCGTTGGCTTTGGCGTTCACCAGGACAAGTATAGGTTCCTGGTATTCCCTAGCCTGCGGAGGAGCCTTCAGTCAGCCCTGGATGACAACCCAAAGCACATGGTATCAGAGAGATGTGTGCTACAGGTGGCCTGCAGGCTGCTGGATGCTTTAGAGTTTCTCCATGAAAGTGAGTATGTTCATGGGAACCTGACAGCTGAGAATGTCTTTGTGAATCCAGAGGATTTAAGCCAGGTGACTCTACTGCCCAGGTGGCAAACATGTGACCTACCAAGAAGGCAGCAGGAGCCCCCACGAGGGAGACCTGGAGTTCATTAGTGTGGACATGCACAAGGGATGTGGGCCTTCCTGCTGTAGCAACCTCCAGACCTTGGGCTACTGTATGCTCAAGTGGCTTTATGGGTCCCTGCCGTGGACAAGCTGCCTTCCCAATGCCGAGGAGATCACTAGGCAGAAACAGAAGTATCTGGACAGCCCTGAGCTTTTCATGGGACTGTGTGTCCACCGGACCAGGGCCTCAGAGGCCCTGCAGGAGTACCTGAAGGTGGTGATGGCCCTCAATTATGAGGAGAAACTGCCTTATGCCATGCTGAGGAACATTCTAGAAGCCCTGCTGAAGGCTCTGCGGGTATCACCTTATGACCCCCTGGACCTCCAGATGGTGCCTTAGGTGGAATCCAGATCTTCTGATTGCAGTTGAAATAGAACATGAATGAAGTAGTGTGACTTGAGGCTCTGTTTGATTCATCCGCTCCTAAAAGAACTCCCTGAATGATTCTCACCGCTCCCTTAGAACATGTGCTGACCCCTGTGTCGGCAAACCCCTCTGAGTCAGCTCCCGTAATGTGAAAACTTCTCATCCCTCCGCTGTTGGGGATGGAGGTGACTGGTGGCAGCAGAGGCCATGCCCTAGGGCCCTTCTGCCATAGGATTCCTGTGATTCCATAATAAACTGTTTTTAATCAAAAAAAAAAAAATCTGCCAAATAATAGAAACAGTATGCTGTGGGGTAGCTGAATGTTAAAATGTGTGATTAGGGTTAGGGTTAGGGTCCTAGGTTCAATTCCCTGAGCTCGCTCGCTCTCTCTCTCTCTCTCTCTCTCTCTCTCTCTCTCTCTCTCTCTCCAGAAAAGAGTGAAGGAAAAAACGACTTTTTCTGAGATATATTTCTATGTGCATGTTCTATCTACAAGAATGTGTGTGCTGCACAGTCATGCATGCTGTCTGTCCATGGAGGTCAGAAGGCACTGGAGCTCCTGACAATGAAGTCATGGACAGTTGTGAGCTGCACGTAGATGGAAACTGAACCCAGGTCCACTGCCTGCTTTTGACCACTGAGACATCTCCCCAGCCCTAACAATCTACTTTACAATCTCTTACACTGTGTTTTTTTTTTAATTTTATATCTATTTACTTATTTACTAAACTTATTTAGGGGCTAGGGATTGAAACCTGGGCTCTGCGCATGCTAAACACATTGTCTGAACTACATTCTCAGCCTTTCTCCTTCTGAGTTTACCTGAAAAAGAATACCAAATATCCTTAATGTTTAAACAACATGAGGTACATGGAGAAAAACAAAGCTTTAATTCATTCTGCTCTACATCTCACTTCTAACAAACTGCTGGTTTTATTTTTGTGGGCACCTCTATTTCTATGTATTTATAGACTACAGATATGAAAACTAGGAATACAAAAAACATAAGAAGAATTGATAATTGCTATTTGTATTTCTCCAGCAGCAGAACCACCAGGTCAGCAGTATGTGGGCAATTGCTTGCCTCCAACATTCCTGGGAATTCTTTCAAACAAAATCTTATATTTTTCAGAACACACACAAAAAAACTGCTGAAAAGGTCTAAACTGTCAGTTATTATGTATACTTCTAAAGACGTATTTAAGGTTTGTCTTTTCTTTTTTAACGGCCAAGATGACACCCTTCCCTTTCTCCTCTGACATTTATTAGTGTCGGATTTTATTTTCTTTCATGAAAAACTGAGGTCAGGAATGATGTCCACCTCTGTAAATTCCAGAACTTGAGAGGCTGAGACAGGAGTATTGCCATGAATTTGAGCCCAATCTGGGCTATATAATGACCTCTAGGAAAGCCTGAGATTTTATGTATCCGAGGTTCTATATCAAGCTGGTTTACTTCCAAACCTTAAACCTTCTGTTAGTCCACAGCCTGGCTAGCCTTGTCCTGGAGACCTGGACCAGCTTTCTTTTGGCTTCATTGGTGTCGCCTGTAGCTTCTCCTGATGCCCTGACAACCCAGGGCTTTACCAGACAGAAACCAAAGAGAAAACACCTGTGTATGCCAGTTATGTTAAAAGCAAAACAGTGTATAGTTTCTGACACCCCCCAAAAAAAAATATTAATTACTTTAGAAATCAAAACTAAACCCACATGCAGAAGACTGAGTAGGCCATGTACAAAAATTTACTTAAAACATATTAATGACAAATAGAGCAGCTAAACTGAATACTAGCAAAACACAGAAGGTAAGCCAATGGCACCAAACACAGCAACAAAAGAAAAAGAAAGACCATCTGAATTTTATCACACTTTTAGTAATTTGTAGAGTGGGACATAAAGAGGTGCTTCAGCAATAAGAGCACTGGCTGCTCTTCTAGAGGACTGGAGTTCAGTTCACAACACCACATCAGATATTTACAGCTACAGAAGAGCTGAAGTAATCTTCTGGCCTCTGCAGCTACATACACACCTCACCTCACCTCACCTCACCTCACATCCACAATTTTTTTAATCTTTTTTGTTAAGTGTTGGCACAGGAGCTAGGTGTGGTGGCACATCACTTTAATGCCAGCACTCGAAAGACAAAGGCAGGCAGCTCTCTTGAGTTTGAGGCTAGCCTGGTCTACAGAGCAAGTTACAAGATGGGCAGGACTACAAAGAGAATCTATCTTGAAAAGCAAAGAAGAAAGGGAGGAGGGAAGGAGAGAGAGAGGGAGGGAGGGAGGGCTTGTGCAGCAGAGGGTATTACTCAGAAGTAAAATGACAATCTACAAATGAAAAGAACAAAGATAAAGGTCTGCAGTCTAGAACAGATGAAGAAATCCTACAAATCAGGAACAAAAAGATAATAAAAACACCAAAATCCAAAATAGATAGACAAATCACCGAAGGTACATGAAGAAGTACTCATGATTAATCATTAGCGAAAAAGGAAATTGACTATATGTGCAAGTGTCAGCGAGAATACAAAAATCCAGTCCCTCAGACATTACTAGTGTGGATGCAAACGAGTTCACCTGTTATGGGAAACGGCTCGGTGGTTCCTCAAGAAGTTGAATAGGATTTATTACGTGACCAAGCAATTCCACTCCTGAACATAAACCTCCAAACAGGTGCTCAAACAAATGCATGTGCAAGCATGTTCACAAACAGCAGTGTTCACAACAACTCAAAGGAAGGAAGAACCCAGATGTCTACCAGAAGAACAAGTTGTGGTGTGTAAACACAATTCAGTCATCCAACTAGAGAATGAACCTGAGAAAACACATGCCAAATGAAAGTTGTAAGATTTTACAAAGGCCACAGATTACACAGTCCTGTTTTGTGCAAGATATAGAATAGGCAAGAAAACAGGCTGGTGGTTATGAGAAATGGGGATAAAACATAACTGCTTACCAGATCACAGTTTTCTTTTGGTGGTGATAAATATTTTTGAATTAGAAAGGTGATATGCACAAATACATACATTGCATTGAATTCTCCCTTTTAAAATGGTTACTTTTATGTAATTTATTTATATTCATTCCTTTTATGTGGGAGTCTTTTAGGACAGTGTCTCAGTCTTTAGCCTAGGCTGGTCTTGAGTTCATTGTGTAGCCCGGGCTGACCTCTTGGAAATCTTATTCTTGCCTCAGTCTCTCACCCAATTCCTGGGATTATTAGACATGTGTTACCATGCCAGCTCTAAATTTTATTTTCATTTTAAAAATTTACAGACAGAGGTGGAGGCATGCGCTTATAGTCTCATCTGCTTTGGAGGCTAATTAAGGAGGATCCCTTAAGCTCATGATTTGATATTAAGTTTAGAAACATATCAAGATCGGAAGGAAGGAAGGAAAGAAGGAAGGTGTTGAGATAGGAAGATGTCAAGTTCAGGGGAGATCTGGAAGAGACAAGCAGAGCTGTGGGCCAGCAGAAGGCAGGTGCTGGGAAATAGTCCTGCTCTCTATTAGTTTACAGCCAGGATATCTTTTGGTTGTTACACTGCTCCCAGGGAACCTTCCCTTTGTCGTGCTAACTGAACTGTGAGTTTTCCAGAGGTTACAGGTTCAGAACCAGGTACTTAATATGCTCCCCAAGAATATCAACTATTACAAATTTAGCTTCTATGTGAAAGAGTGGATACAATACTACTGAAGAGTAAGGCAATTTTTCCATAGTATGTTAGTTATTCAGATAATATATGGGTTCTACAAATCAATCACAAAATGTTACCAAAAAATGAGTGGCTTATTCAAATTAAAACATCCAAAAAAAATCACTGGTCCCTTAGAAAAGGATCCTTTTAGCCAGAAGAATTTATTGAGAAGTCTTTCTTTTTTTCTACAGGAACCTTTTCAAGAGAAGAACAAACTATAGCCTGGATGCTGCAGTTCATTTCCTGGCTATTACTGGCATCATCCCACTCTAGAGTCCCTCATCTTCTGCCAACAGCTGCTGCCATGGCAACTTGCTATTATGTTTACCCAAACCCTTATCTCTAAAAGCCCTAAAGGCCTGGTCCCACACCCTTTGCAGGCTCTGGCTGCAGTACTTGTACATTTAGCACAGTAATGGGTTTGGAAGCACCAAGAGACATTCCGGTGGGTCCCTTGAGTGCCAGACACAGTCTTCCCTGAACCCCTCATGATGATGAAGAAAGTCAATTACCCTTGCTAGATTGGTGACTCATTTGCTTCCCTAGTAACTTTTTGGCACAAAAATCCCAAGTGACTAGACAGGGGACATATCTTAAAGAAACCCTCATTGTGTCTGTACCCTAGGATCCCTAAACTTACATAGCCTAAAGTTACATGACTGAGAAGTATAAAGGTACCAAGTAAGAGCACTCCTACTCCTTATCCCTGGGTTAGGACTCATGTATTATATCTGCTGAGTATGCCCAATAGCTATCCTAGAATAACCACGTATTAAGATATACAAAGATACTGGAGGATGCTGTCAACTCTTGTAAACAATTGCCTCCAATCAGATTCCTCAAAAGAATTTTTTTTTTTTTCTGTTTTGAGAAAGCCTTGCTGCTTAACCCAGGATGTCTTCAAACTTACCCTCTGCTTCTGCCTCTTGAGTGTGGATTACAGGTATGTGCCACCAACCCTGGTGACCAAAATATAACTTCGATATCAATCAGTAGATCGTGGATAGAGCAGCACTGAGTTAGACCAAGAGATTCAGCAACTGAGGCACATTGCCTTAGTCCTTTCCTACAAAGTAGAACTCTTGACAAGAAACAGTGGAACAGTAATACTCAAGATCCCACATTGGTGGATCAAACACTGCAAATACTCAGAAAATAGTACTGACTGTAGCTAGAAAACCACACCTATACTGAGCAAATGTGTTAAACTCAGACTACATGGACAGCTGCATTTTGCAAAGTAGAGGAAAGCACAGTTTTATGTTTCCCTTGACTTCAGTGACTTCTGCCAATTACCACACATGTCTATCCTAACTACACATGTAAGAACCAATTAAATGACTGCCAGGCGAGAACAGAGGCCCTACTGAGCTTAGACTTGAGCCAGGCCTCTTGTCTATTCATCCGAGTCTTCTGCAGTTCCTTACCCTAACAAGGAGGAAGGAATAGAAGTCTGAATCCTGAGTCCTGAGTCCAAGTCTACTCATAGCCACTACTCACAGGTCTGCACCCCAAACTCACTAAGGCCATGTGGACATAGTAAGATTGAATAGTGACTCTGGACTCTAAGAACCAAACCAACACACTGATTGGCAGGCATGATTAAATTTGAGTGCTGTGCAAAGGCCTCTGTTTTAAGGGAGTTTGTCCTCAGCCCATGTGCTGCTGAAAAGTCATGAACCTTTAGGAGGTGGAGCCTAACGAAAAAACTTGGAGCTTCCATGCTTACACCACAAGCACCTTATCACTGAGCCACCTCCCAAGTGCTTCAATGCTTCTTGGCCACCATGAATAAAAAGATCTCCACCACCAAGTACTCCCACCATCATGTCCTACTATGACACCATAGGCTGAAAACTCTGGCACTGGGTCAGAATAAGTCTCTTATTCTTTTTAAGTTGATTTCCTCAAGTCTCTGTCATGTCAGAAAGCTTATTAGCAGAAGCCAATAAACTAGCCTGAAGAATATATGGCAATATGGTAATCCTTGGGTGTAGCCAATAGAAATGAACTTTCAGATAGCTTCTGGAACCCAGCCCATTAAATTCAACCAAATCACATAACCATCTTACATGGATATTACATTTATTGTCATAAACTTTGCTTCAAATTATAATCTGGCTACTAGAATGTTTGTAAAGATGACACACATGCACGTGTTACTAGTGCACGATTTTATTTCTTGATGATACTTAATGACACAGAAACAGACTGTATAGTCAACAAAGCTGGAAATATAGACGCTTTTATGTGGAGAGAACCACAATCCTTTCCCCACATATATTGTGAAAAGAGGTTGGCAAGGAGGTGGCATGGTAGCACACATCTTTAACCTTAGCACTTAGGAGGTAGAGGCATGTAGATTTCTCTGAGTTCTAAGTTCCAGGGTAGCCACCACTACATAGAGAGAACCTGTCTCAAAATAAAATAAAATAAAAATCCTATATAAAAGTTAAAAGGCTAAGAATGACAGCACACACTTGTAATTCTAGTACTCAGGAGGAAACAAGAGTCAGGAATCCAGGGTCAGCCTTGGTTACATGGCAAAATTCAAGGCCAACCTGGGCTACATGAGAACTTGTCTCAAATAAATAAATGAATTTTAAAAACAGCATTTAAAAATTTTAAAGGTCTCACAAGTATGCAAAAGTACATAATATCAAATCAATATCTGAGTTCGTGTATATACTTCAAAATAAAAAAAAAAGATTATCTCTAAGTGATATGCCTACCTTCTTTTTAAAAAAGTGTTATATGTGCTTCTTTTTCCTCGAGAAAACACCAAATGGCAGATGATGCCGGTACAGCGGGAGGGCCCGGAGGACCGGGGGGCCCAGGATTAGGAGGCCGTGGCAGCTTCCGGCTTCCGTGGAGGATTCGGCAGAGGTCTTAGGGGCTGTGGCCGTGGTCGAGGCCTCGGGGCTCGTGGAGCTAAAGCCGAAGACAAGGAGTGGGTTCCCGTCACCAAGCTGGGCCGCTTGGTTAAGGACATGAAGATCAAGTCTCTGGAGGCGATCTACCTGTTCTCCCTTCCCATTAAGGAATCGGAGATCATTGATTTCTTCCTGGGTGCATCCCTAAAAGATGAAGTTCTAAAGATCATGCCAGTGCAGAAGCAGACTTGGGCTGGCCAGAGGACCAAGTTTAAGGCTTTTGTCGCTATTGGGGACTACAACGGTCATGTTGGGCTTGGTGTTAAGTGCTCCAAGGAGGTAGCCACTGCCATCCGAGGGGCCATCATATTGGCCAAACTTTCCATTGTCCCTACTGGGGGAACAAGATCGGCAAGCCCCACACTGTTACCTAGAGTGACAGGCCGATGTGGCTCTGTGTTGGTGCGTCTCATCCCCGCCCCCAGGGGCACTGGCATCGTCTCTGCTCCTGTGCCCAAGAAGCTATTGATGATGGCGGGTATTGATGACTGCTACACATCAGCCAGGGGCTGCACTGCCACCCTGGGCAACTTTGCCAAGGCCACCTTCGATGCCATCTCTAAGACCTACAGCTACCTGACCCCTGACCTCTGGAAAGAGACTGTGTTTACCAAGTCTCAGGAATTCACTGACTATCTTGTGAAAGCTCACACCAGAGTCTCTGTTCAGAGGACCCAGGCTCCAGCTGTGGCCACAACATAAGGGTTTCATATGGAAAATAAAAGTGATTTGAGCCTGTTTAAAAAAAAAGTGTTATATGTAAGCCAATGAGATTATAAAGACAGAAACACACACACAACCTAGAGAGCTAATTTCCTAAAGCCATATCATCAAGTACTAACTTTTGAGTTTTTTTGGGGGGAAAGGGGTTTACTACTGTGCTGGCAATCAAATTCAGGGCTTTACACATGGTAAGCAAGTACCCGCCCCTGAGCCATACCCATAGCCTCAGTTTCTTAACCCATACAGCTCCACACTGTCCCAAATGTGATCTGCTTGCTTGCTTTCTGTCACAATCACTCAAGAGAACTAACTCCAGAAAAATGTACTTTGACCACCACACATACATGCAAAAACTTAATTAATTAAAATATAATTTTTAAAATGTTTAATGTGTACTTAGAAGTCAAATGGTAGACCTACAATCCTAGTGCTGATGGGCTAAGAAAAGGGGGTCACAAGGTCAGGCCCATCAGGGAACATGGGCCCTGTCTCTCAAAAGCCAAGAAATGTTCCTCATTTCATCTAACTAAGTGTTTGACAAAGAAAAGCAAGTGTAACACTGTCTTTTTTATTTAGGTTTACATAAAATTCCCATTTCTTCAGAGGGCTAAAATAATTGAAAAGGAAAAGTTTATACCATTAAAAGGGGGCATTAATTCACCAAATTCATGCAATAAATATTATTTACTATATGGCTAGCACAGTTTGAAACCCTAGGAGTACCTCAGTGATCAAAACAATGAGCTCTGCCTTCCTAAAGCCAATGTTCTAACGCAGGAATGTTAACTATAAAGTCTGAAAAGATGACAAATGCAAAGAAAAACAGGTGAGATGCAAGAGTACATGGAGGAAGGTGGGCAGGGCACAGTTAAAAGTCACATGAGGAACAAGGCTGCGCCTTTCACTCCATGACAGGAGAAAGCCAAAGACTACAGAGACAAAGGCTGAAGTGTGTGATTATCACAATTCATGCAGATCCAAGAAAAAGGTGACCACAATGAAAACAGACTAAGAAGTGGTCACACTAGCCTTTAAAAGCATTAGAAAAGGTAAAATAGAAATTATCAAAGGGTATATAAAGGTGAACAATTGGAGAAATATAGTTTAAAACTACAGTAAGACAATATTTCATATCCCAAAATTTCTAAAAAGAATAAAAATGAAAAAGTCTGAGCTAGCATACACCTGTAATTGGGCACTCAGGATGTGAAGCAAGGGAACTGTGTGTAATGGGCTTCCTTGAGTTCAGTCTATATAGCTAGAATATATCTCAAAAGGGAGGGGTCTAGGTTTGGGTTGTAACTCGGCAGTAAAATATTTGCCTAACATATTTGAACCCTGGGTTTCAGCCCACCCAAAATCCTACCAATGGAAAATATTAGCAAAGACATAGAAAAACAAATGTTTACGGAGAAGGGGGAGACTACACAACCTCACTGGAAAATAATTAGATATTTCTTCGTATTATCAAAGATTCACAATTTTATTCTGAAATCGTATCTTAGAACAACAACCGTAACACTATAAAATAAATAAAAATTTGGAAGGGCTCATGAGTACCACCCCTAGCGGAGGAGCTAGTGACAGTTGTTGGCTGCTAGGGGAGGAACAGTCAGTTTTCATTAGGGGTGTGGTCCCTGGTAGAGCAAGTATGCCAGATGGTCCCACACCTATGCACATACAGGCAACACAAAATGAACTTGGAGAGTTTATTTAAAAAAAAAAAAAAAGAAAAGAAAGAAAGATATGAAGTTCGGAGGCATGACTTAGGGGGAAAATAGAGGGTGAACATGATAAAAATAATATAGTCAACATATATGAAATCCTCAAAAATTAATTCAGTTATTACAGGAAAAAACAATATGTCCAATTGCTTGGAAAACAATATTTGGAAAATAACTATATTTCCATCAATGGAATAATAAATGAAATGTGATATAGTCAAACCTCTAGTTACATGCCAGCCATTTAAAAAAGCAAATACAGACTAACACAATGGGTGCAAAAAGAGGGTGCATCTTTCTGTGCATTCAAGAAACACACCTTAACATCAAGAATAGACATTACCTCAGGGTAAAAGGATGAAAAAGATATTCCAAGCAAATGTACCTAAGCAGCAAGATTCTTATAGCTAAAATGCAAATCAATACCAGCTGTGAGGTATTTATTATCTTACACCTGTCAGAATGGCTAAGATCCAAAGCACTGAAGACAGTCTATGTTACAGAGGATGTGGAGAAGAAAAGGGAGAACACTCCTCCACTGCTGGTGGGAGTGCAATGTGGTACAGCCACTCTAGAAATCAGTATGGCAATTTCTCAGAACACTGAAAATCAATCTACCTTAAGACCCAATGATACTACTATTGGGCATATA
>PVIH01014738.1:11333-52611 GCA_004025045.1 Sigmodon hispidus
AAAAAAAAAAAAAAAAAAAAAAAAAAAAAAAAAAAAAAAAAAAAAAAAAAAAAAAACAATGACTTCATGAAATCTGTAGACAAATAAATGGAACTAGAAAATATTATTCTGAGTGAGGTAACCCAGACCCAGAAAGACATTTCAATTCCTAACATCTATGTGCTAAACACAGGGGCAGTCAAGCTCTTAAAGGAAATACTACTACAGTTTAAATCACATATTGATCTTCAAACATTAATAGTGGGAGACTTTAATATCTCACTCTCGCTAAGAGAAAAATCATCCAGGCAAAACAGACAATGCTGAAGCTAACTGACATCATAAACCAAAAGGACCTAACAGATATTTACAAAATATTTCACCCAAACACAGAAGAACAAACCTTCTTGGAACATCATGGAACTTGCTCCAAACAGACCATGTACTCTACACAAAGCAAGTCACAACAGATACAAAAAAGAAAAAATCCTATCAGATTACCATAGGTTAAAGCTGGATATAAACAACAAAAAGCTTACAAACTCATGGATAATAAATAACTCTTTACTGAATGAGAAGTGAATGAAGACAAAAAGAAAGAAAGAAATGAACTATTCTCTAGAATTCAATGAAAATGAATACACAGCACATCCAAACTTAGGGGACATACTGAAGGAAGTTCTAAGGTGCAAGCTCACAGCACTGAGTGCCTACATAAGAATTAGAGAAATCTCACAGTAGCAATTTAACAGCACACCTGAAAACTCTAAAACAAAAAGAAGAAAACTGACTCAAAAGGAGATGGCAAGTTATAAACTCATAGCTGACGTCAGTTCAGTAAAAGAAAAAAAAAGTACAAAGAATCAATAAAACAAAGAATTGGTCCTTTGAGAAAAATCAGTAAGATTAACAATCCATTATCCAAATTAACTAAAAGGTGAAGGAAGAGAGTATCCAAATCAATAAAAATTAGGAACGAAAGAGGGGACATAACAAAAGACATCAAGACACTCCAGAGAATCATAGGACATACCCTAAAAATCTGTATTCCACCGAACTGGAAAAAAACTAAAAGAAATGAATAGTTTTCTCCATACATACCACTTACCAAAGTTAAATCAAATAAGATTTTAAAAAATGTGAACAGACTTATAACCCCTAGTAACATAGAAGCAGTTATTAAAAGTCTCCCAACACCCACACCCAAAAAAAAAAAAAAAGCCCAGGACCAGATGTTTTCAGCACAGAATTCTACCAGACTTTCAAAGATGCCAATACTCCTCAAATTATTCTACAAAATAGAAACTGGATGTCTGCATATAGAAGAATCCAAATAGATTCATAGTTATCACCCTGCACAAAATCAATCCAAGTGGATCAAAGGCCTCAACATAAAACGAGACACACTGAACCTGATAGAATAGAAAGTGGAGAATAGTCTCAAACTCACTGGCATGGGAGTTTAAGTTGAAAAGAACACCATTAGTGCAGGCCCTAAGATTAACATAATAAATGGGACCTCATGAACCTGAGAAGCTTCTGCACAGACAGGGACACTACCATCTGCACAAAGAGGCAGCCTACAAGATGGGAAAAGATTTTTACCCACTGCCCATCCAATAGAGGGTGAGTATTCAAAATACATAAAGAACTCAAAAAACGAGATATCAAGAAAACAAATAACCCAATTATGAAATAGGGTACAGATCTAAACAGAGAATCTCAAAAGAGGATCAAATGGCTGAGAAACACCTAATGAAATGTTTGATATCCTTAGCCATTAGGAAAATGCAAATCAAAACTACTTTAAGATTCCACCTTACATCTGTCAGAATGGCTAAGATCAATAAAACAAGTGGCAGTTGATGCTGAAGAAGATATAGATAGAATAAGGGGGACACTCATTTCTTGCTGGTGAGAATGGAAATTTGTACAGCCACTATGGAAGTCAGTATGGTGATTCTTCAGGAGAATAAGAATCAATCTACCCCAAAATCTAGCTATACCACTGTTGGGCATATACCAGAAATGCTTCATCCTAGCACAGAAGACATTAGTTCAACCGTGCTCACTGCTGCTCCATCTGTGAGAGTCAAAACCTAGAAACAGTCTACATGCTTCCTCAACAGAAGAATGGATAAAGAAAATGAGATATATTTACACAATAGAGTATTTATTATTAAACCATTTAAAACAATGAAATGTGCAGGTAAATGGATGAAACTAGAAAAAAAAAATCATCCTGAGTGGAACTATCCCAGACCCAGAAGGACAAATATGGTTCGTATTTGCTTATGTATGGATATACTAGCAGTTAAATCAATGATAACCAAGCTACAATCCATAGAACCATGGAAGTTAGGTACAGAGTAAGTGAGGGAAGTATAGAGAGATCTCATTAGGAAAAGGAAAACAGTATAGATGGATGGGTGAGGCTGGAACAAGAGAATCAGGTAGGGAGGGCGAAGGAGAGGGATAAGGGAGGAAATGGAGAAACACAGGTAAAATTAAGAGCCATTTGAGGAGTAGTAATGGTAAATGATTAATTTTTTCCAGTATAATAAAAACTCGGGAGTCAGAAATTGAGATAAAAATCTGAAAAACCTAAGGAAAGCAGAGTGATTACTGACCCCCAACCAGTGATCCGAAAATCTCCCCAACCAGAACACCTCACTAGTCTCTTCCCACCCTTTCTTAGCCATCCTACGAAGTCCTCCAAGAACTTTATGGCTAATTCTGGTGAGCCAATCGCTGACTCCATCCTACTAGATTCAAGGTTATTTATTGGCACAGTGAATTGGCTGGACAGATAATAAGCTGTGTTCTGTCTGCAAGATATACTAGGGTAATGGTGACACAAAGCTGTAGGAGTAACCAACCAATATGTGATTTGACTTAAATGCCCTACTCCATGCGATGGAACCCATACCTAACACTGTTTAGGTAACTAAGAATAGAAGCTTCATAGCTGGGGACCCTAGAGTAAAATAAAATACTACTGTTCTAAAACAAACAAAAAAGTAGCAATAAAATGATTCCTAATGACATTCTGCTATACACATTGACTGTGTACTGCTCAGTTATTGTCCTACAGCAGATGAAAACAAATACAGAGATCCACAGTCAGCCTCTATCAAGTCCCTCTTTAGGACTCAGGAAACCCTATGCAAGAGGAAGCAGAAAGAGTGTAAGAGCCAGAGGGGATGGAGGACACCAAAAACTCAAGGCCTTTAGCAAAGCTCATATGAATTTATAGAGACAGAGGCAGCATGCACAGGCTCTGTACCTATCTGCAACAGGGCCTCTGTGCTTATAGTACGGCTTCCAGTTTAGTGTTACAGGACTCCTGAGTGTGCAAACAAGTGGGTCTCTGATTCTTGCGCCTTTTCCTCTTGTTTGTCTTTCTTGTCCAACCCTGGTAGATTAGTTCTTGCTTTATATTTTATATGTCATATTTTATTTTATTATTATCCCTTAGAAGCCTATTTGTTTTCTAATGAGACAGAAAGGAAGTTGATCCGGATGGAAAGGAAGGTGGGGAGGGAGAGGAGGGAAAGACAAAATCAGGATATATTATGTGAAAGAAAAATCTATTTTCAATGAAAGTGACAAAATAATAATAAATAAATCCTTTTTAAAAATACTAAATATAATATAATAAATATGAACCTTCAGTACTATATATGACACACTAAACATTGCTTCAGGAATAATAGTGGTTTTCAAACTACTATGTTGTTTTAATTCTCCTCTTGTCCCAACTCCTTTTAATAAATTTGTTATTTCAAAAAGTTACAAAAACCCTGTGCAGACATATCTTGAAAACAACTGCAATTTTCCCTTGTCTTTCTGAAGGTCACACCATTTATAAAGATCAAGACAAAAAAAATTAACAAGTGAAGCAAGGCCTTTAAATCAGCCAAGAGGAGGCTGGGGGGATGCTCAGTGGGTAAAGCATCTGCTATAGCACTGCGAGGACCCGAGTTCAGACCACTCTACAATCCCAGTGTGAGGGGAGCTGAGACAGAGAACTCGTAGGGTAAGCTGGCTAGCTATGGCAGTAAAATCAGCAAGCTCTGAGTCCAACTGAGACCTTTGAACATAGAAGGCCACAACATAGAAGGTAGAGAGCAATGGAGAAAGACACTCAACATTAACTCAAGCGTCCATGTACATGCACAGCAGCACAAACATCTGTGTCTTTCCTGCATGTATGCACGCAGGACAATTAAACATTCAATTGTCCCTGCCTTCAAGATGACTAGGAAAACCTAAAGAGTCTCAGATATGAAGTTACTACTTGTTACTACTTGGATTTTATTTACTTCCCCAATCATTCTCATTGTTTTAGATATCTTAAGTCTCTTAAAGTTGAGCCCCAAGCTGAGCTCAATTCTCTCTGCAAACATAGGTTACCTACAAGAGAGTCCACAGGGATAAACTATATATAGTGGAGGGAAACACTGGGCCATACTGAACACACATGTCAGACTATTCTTTGTGGAGGAATGATTTGCAGCTTCCAGAAACTCATAAAACTGAAGTTACAAATCCACAAAGCATGGGGTTACTTGTAAATATTACTGTGACATGCTCTTTTATTCACCTTCCAGGATGGAGTGCAGGGTATATTGCATTTCCAAACTAAACATGCTCTGTTAACACCTCCAGAAGCATATGGAAACCATTGCCCTGTTCTGTTACTATATTTTAAATGTTCATCTAAAAGAAACAATGCTCTGAACACAATCTTACACATTAAAGCGGAAACTCTGAAACTTGGGATTTACTCAGAAATAGTTTTTACAACTGAACATATTTTCTCCATATTATCTGAAAATGTCTCTTTCTTATTATTTTTTAATTTTTTCAAGCCAGGGAAGGTTAAAGCAGGGTCCCTCACACCATACTACAGAATGGCCCAGAACTTACTATGTAGCCTAGGCTAGGCTTAAACTCACAGCCATAAGCCTTGCCCATTTTTCTCACTTTGTTTGGGGTTTTTTTGGTGGTGGGCTGAGATTGAACCTAGGACTTTGTGTATGCCAGGCAGGCAACCTTACCAACTAGCTGCATTCCCTGCCCTCCTGTTTCTTAAAGAATACCTACTCCTAGCTGGGTGTTGGTGGCACAAGCCTTTTAATTCCAGCAGAGGCAGGTGGATGTTTGTGAGTTGGAGGTCAGGCTGGTCTATAGCTTCCAGGACAGCCACACACAAACTTGTCTTTAAAAAAAAAAAAAAAGTTAAAGTTCAAAACAGAACACAATGTCTTAAATCAATAGGAAGTCCAGAGGAATCATAAACAGCAGCCATAAGCAACAAAATTCTGATTGCATCTGTTTCCAATGATCATTTTAGGAGATAACTGTGACTCTTCTAACTATCTAAATGCTTTCTAGTTGCCATTATCTTCTCCAGCACTGGAGAAGCTATCAGCCTGTTAAGTTACCTTCGCGCTGTACCTAAGTCATTCTGAGCCAGCACTGCCACACCTTTATCCCTTGGCTTCCCCTCTGATCTAGATGACAAAGCTCTATGGTTTATACTTTCTTTCCCTAATTATAGTTCATTCCTAGTTACATCTATTTCTATAACTAGCTTAGATATCATTTCACCGACCCTGGCTGCTAACTGATTTGCTTTTCATCTACCTATATATCACTGGCCCTATCTCAGAAAGATTTTTACTAAATCTTCAATTTTTCATTTTTCACATAATCACCAAAATTCCAAATATGATCAGGAAATAAGGACACAAACCTGTAAATCCAGCATTTGGGAAGCTGAGGCAGGAGAATTGCCAAGAGTCTGAGTCAAGCCTAGGTGACATAAAAAGACCTAGGCTAAATGTGACAAATCATGTAAAACTATGTCTTAGTCTCTTGTTATGAAATCAGCACATCTCGGCCATCTCCTAAATCTGTCTCAAATCTTCCTCCCTCTCATCAGTTCAGATCTCACGTTTCAAATAATGTCCTCATCACACTTAGCAATTCACATAAAACAAGTGACCAAGAGTCTGGGATCCAAATGAAACAGACCATTAACTCCTAACCTCCTGTGATAAGCTTTATTTACTAACCTACTTAACAGCTAGTAGATAGGGTAGAGTCTAGACAATTAGCTCTGCTATCTGACAGACTGACAACTGAGGCTTCCTTAGCCAAGGGTCATGTTACTGCAGACATAAATATAAAGCTGTAAATGAGGGAAAAAAGAGTAACACAATGTAGGCTAATGGGTGCTCGAAACAAGGCGGCTTCCCACAACACTGTACAACTTAAGTGGTTGTTCTCTATTTTGAACTTCAAGATTATTGCTATAAATGATACTTACACGAAACTATTAACTTAATATATATGAAGTAGTTTCATATGTATAGCACAAAACTGACAACTATTTGTTATGCTAAAAGAGAAAGTTGGGTTTTACTGCATTAAAAGTCTTAAAAGATAGTACTGTGTATAGCTAGCAAAATAACTATTTTCTATGCCAAGCAACAAGTTGAGAATCATAACTCACCAACACCTGTATTAATGTAAACCCAGACAGTCAACATTTGTCACTGAAAGATAAGCCCATGTGACTGTATCTCTTGGAGCTAAAGTCAAACTAGTTTACATACAGCAAAGCAGCTTCCCAAGGAGCCATTTTTAAAGTACTTCTTTGTTTTGACAATAAGCAAGTCGATCATTTTTTTCCCCATCACTGTGGCTCTGAAAGAAATGTTAAAATGTTATGCTCTACCGGGTGGATTAATATGAACTTATTAAACTATGCTTACACTAATACTGCTTCCTGGTCATTGTGTTTCTAAATTACATATAATGATAGGTTTTGAAAAATGACTGCTCAATTACAACTCACCATAAATTCTGAGTTTTCACTACTTGATCATTAAAGGACATATGAAAGCTCAAGATACAACCAACACTAATAAACTGGGAGTTTGCCAAGTACTTTTGAAGTCAGACAGATTACAGTTTCCATCAGTGGATTCCAACATACAAAATGGTTTAGAGCAGAGACTCTGAACAATCACTTAATGACTTGGTAATCTAGTTTATTCATCTATAAAACAAGAGCATAGAATGGATGAGCTGAGATCTCTTCCAATACAAAACGCTTAAGGTCCTAAGAAATTAAAATATCTACACATGCAGGAAAATAAGCTCATTCATCATTTTAAATAATACAAGTTGTAGCTACAGCAATACAGTAATGTCCATTTCATCCACAAATTAACAAGACAAGTGCTAAACAAGTGTGTTTGTTCAAACCTTGAAAAAGAATGTGTATTAAAACCAACAAGAACTGCACAGCCTAACTCCTTAGATATGAATTTCTTTACTAATTTTGTTTAACGGGGGGTGGAGTGGGGGAGGAACTATTCTGCATTTGTAAAATTTTAATACCAAAAATCCTAAAAGAAAAAAATCTGTAATCTTATGCATTAAAATAAATTGTGCCAGCCAGATAATTTACGGGGTGCCTTTGGGTTTTATGATGTCTATACATAGTAATAAACTTCCTCTATACAACAGCTGATAAATTCAATTGCAAACTGGGCAATAAGAAAAAAAATGTAGAGTTTTCTTTTCTGGGATCTTTTGGGTACCAATCCCCTCTTCCCCTGCTTGTACTGGAGCTTGAACTCAAGGCCTCATTCATGCTGGACAAGCACTGACCACTAAGCTGCTCTACCATTTGTGTCTTCTTTAACTTTGTATGTACATGATCTTGCACAGCTCAGCAAAACTTTCTGACCAAGTGGCAGTCACAATTTAATTTTTTATGAGGCACAATGAAAAATTATGTAAAACTCATTTTTAAAACACATCATAATATACAGAACCATTTTACAATACAATTCCTTAAGACACTGTCCACCATTCTGTCTTGCTAATCCAAGTGGAACTATGTAAAACCCACCAGACACTATTGAAGAAAGCACTTTTCAGAAGTCATAAAGATGAGACTTACTTGGTTCAAATGTAGAAAGAGTGTGTGTGTGTGTTTTACTGGTGATTAAAACTACAGCCTCAAGTACACTAGGCAAGCAATCCACATTGATCTACATATAGCGTCAATCCTTGTTTATTAACCTTTAAAAACACTCTAAATCTTTATTAATTTATTTCTATGTGTGTGCATTGTGAATGTAGGCACATGACCATGCCATGCCATGGCACAGATCTGGCACAATTTCCTCAAGTTGGTTCTCTCCTTCCACCATGAGGGTTCTGGGGACCAACTCAGGTTATCAGGCTAGGGGCAAGAACCCTTACCCAGTGAGCAATCCCACAAGCACTATCTTTTTACTTTTTAGTTTGAGATATAATTTAACTAAACTGCCCAGAATGGTCTTGAACTTACTCTATAACCTAGGCAAGCCTTGAACTTTTGATTCTCCTGCATCAGATTTCCAAGTAGCTATGACAACAGGCCTGCAGCACCAGACCCAGCTAAATAAAAAAAAAATTCTAAACAAACTTTGGTCTCCCAAACTTCAAGTTACTGGTTCCAATTGCAGCAATAATCTGCTTTGTGACTGGAAAATAGATGACTATAACAGGAAAAGGAAAAAAGACTTAAAGACATATAGGATCAATAAAATACAGGAACAGGAAAAATATAAATATGTGATTTTCTTAACCCAGTTTATGGGGTCAGGCATGGTGGTGTCTTTAATCCTAGTACTCAAAAGGAAGAAGCAGGTGGATTCCTCTGAGTTCAAAGCTAGCCTTGTCTACAGAGAGTTCCAAACCGGCCAGGGCTATATTGTGAGACCCTGATATGAGTCCACAGACTAGATAATTTTATCCCAGTCAAGACATTACCTAGATACTAAGAATTGTTAACTTACACAAAAAATAGGTTAAGCAATAGATATAAAACTATTTACGAAACAAGATATAATAAGGGGAAACAAACAAAATTTTTACTGAATGGTGTTGAATAACCAAAGAGTCCTAATACCCAGGACAAAAAATAAGATCATTCTGTAACTATTAATACATTTAATACTAGTACTAGTAGTACTCATAAAAGTATAAAAAAGGAAAATAAAACCTTAGAAAGAAATTTACCCCAAGCTGACTCGGTGTTAGAAAGAACACTTGCATAGTATACACAAGGTTCAATTCCCAGTGATACAGGAGAAAAAAATCCACAAAATAAAGTTTTGTTTTGGGCTGGAAAGATGGCTCAGAGGTTGGGAGCACTGACTGTTCTTCCAGAGGTCCTGAGTTCAATTCCCAGCAACCACATGCTGGCTCACAACTATCTATAATGAGATCTGGTGCCCTCTTCTGTACACTGAATACTAAATAAATAGATAAATGAATAAATGAATAAATAAAATAAAAGTTTTGTTTCAACTACTTGACAATACCTAAATCCACTAAATACCAAAATAAAATAAATCATGCTTGCTATGATATTTAACACTGCTAAATTTTTAAAACTAATTTTTTAAAAAAAATAAAGAATTTGGGCCAGAGAGACAGTTCAGCAATTAAGGGCTCCCATGCAGAGCTTGGTGATCTTAGCTCAAGAACTGCAAACTTCTGACCTTCACACACTGGTGGTGGCACATGTATACCCGCACATATATGCACAAACACCAAGTGAACTCACCCACTCATTAAGCAATTTATAAACCTGAAGAAGAGACACTCTTAAAGCAGGAGGCACTTATTCTTCCTCAGTAAGTAAAATGATTAGTTTGTATTAAGAAATCTGTTCTTCTTTGTGTGTCTGTCTGTCTGTGTATTTGTCTGTGTGTCTGTGTGTATGTCTCTGTCTGTATGTCTATGGGTTTGTCTGTGTTTGTGTGTATGTATGTCTCTCTCTGTCTCTCTCTCTCTCTCTGTGTGTGTGTGTGTGTGTGTGTCTGTGTGTGTGTGTGTGTGTGTGTGTGTGTGTGTATCTGTGTGTGCATGTGACTGTGTTAGTGTTAGACACCAAACCCAGGGCATATCAGTCAGGTGCTGTTACACTAAGCTATATATCTCCAGCCCCAAAGAGTTCCTGCTTTAAGGTTATTCTGAAATGTTTTGACTTAGATGAAACTCAAAAAATGTATTTGGTAATAGGATTTAAAGGTCAGTCAAATGACTGGGAGTCCCAGAGTACAATTTGAAGACTATTCCTAGAAGCTGGTGGGTGGAAAACTTTTGTACAGGGAATCTTTCCCATTCTTAAAATACACTCAGCTTCATTGTCTAAATTAAGTAAGTAGATCACGAGGTGTAATCTATGCCCTGAAAAGTAACATACACATTATACCCAAAAGAGAGAAGACTGAAAGAGTTAGAGTAAAGTCTTTCCTTACAACCAAAAGGTGGAAATGTCTGATTATTTTCCATTTGCTACAGCTTCTTGGTATGAGAATACTGAGACTGCATGATGAAAATCAGTAACACACCTGGTCCTGGTAAGACCACAAATGGCTGAGTCACTACGTGGAATCCATTTGCGTCTGAAAAAGAACCAAGTCTGGTACGGGGAGCACAGTGTACTTTCTTCCAGTCATGAGAATCATTTTCCCTTCTCCTGCTTTCCAGCTGCCCAAAAAACAGATCCCCTGGGGACTGAAAGATGCACCGTCATATCAATGAGACGTGGCTCAGGTGCTTACCTACAACAGCCACTTCATATCATTACATTCCTAATGTTCCTTCAGAGTTCTACTACTCAGAAAGTTAAACAATTTCAAGCTAAAAATATAACTGTACATCTGCTTCACATTGGAAACTTGCTAACTAAATGCAAAGACAAAAGATAACAGAAGAATATTAGAGATCCTAGTAAGTTAACAGTAACAGAGCTTTTGAGAAATCTGTAGGATAGCAAAAGTGTCTGGGGGGAAGAGCACTTTTGTCAGTCACTGTGTGGAATTAAATAAAACACTCTTTTACAGAGCAATTCAGAAAGGGCCATCCAAAGTTTGGCTTCCTCCATTTGTACCACAGCAAAGCCTCAGTCCTTGCTGTAAAGGACACACAATAGAAACGCTGATACTTGGACCCAGAACTGAAGACAAGCAAAGGCACAGGTGCACTGATTCCATGTGTGCCAACTTGAAGCTAATGTGGTCATACCATTTCATTAATGCCTAAGTTTGTAAAAGCTATTTACAATACATACACTATCCAATCATACAAAACCTGTGCACAACTGTAATCAAACTGAAACATTTCAGTTTCTCTCACTATATCTGCCCAAAGTGGTTTCAGTGTTTGATTTTGATTTTGCTTTTAAAACAGAGTGGCTACAAAGCTTAGGCTGGCCTCACACTTATAATCTCCTAGTCTGAGCATTCCAAGAGTTACAATTAGAAGCATGCACCACTATGTGTGGCTCCCGATTTTGTTACTTAAGCATATTAACTAGAAGATTTATTTCCTTCAAAATAGCATTATCATCTCCTAATATAAAATTTAAATAAGTAGAGGCCACTCTTGGAATAATAAACATTTTCTTTTTTGTTATGTTATCAAATGAACATAAAAATTTGAGCTGAGGAAAGATGATGTCATCATTCATACATTAGAAAGTGCTAGGCATATAGCAGTGACACTTAAGATTCCAATTTACTCAACGTGTGCCTGGTTATACAGCCAAGATTTAAGAATACCTGCAATAAATCTTATCATCTGGCAGAAAAAAAAATTATTTTCTTCAAAACAGGGCTTCTCTCTCTGTATAGTTGCAGCTGTCCTAAAACTCATTCTGTAGACCAGGCTGTTCTTGAACTCAATGATCCTAAGATTAAAATATGTGCTAGTTTATAATAAAAGTATTATTTAAAGGGCTGGAGAGATGGCTCAGCGGTTAAGAGCACTGACTGTTCTTCTGGAAGAACTGAGTTTGAGTCCCAGCATCCATATGGCAGCTAACAACTGTCTGTAATTCAAGATCTGACACCCTTACACAGAACTAATCTTATACTTTCTAATCAAAGCATTAATAATTTTCAAGACTCCTAAAATGCAGAGATTTAAAGCCCAGTCCCAAAACATACACTATAAAATGACCCCCCCAAAGCTAAGTTTCAGGGAACATTGCACTAGAGAAACAGAAAAAAAAATTTAAACTTTTTTTAATATTTATCTATTTTTATTTTATGTGAATTGGTGTTTTGCTTGCATGTATAACTGTGTAAGGGTATCAAATCTTGGAATTACAGACAGTTGTTAGCTGCCATGTGGATGCTGGAAATCGAACTCAGGTCCTTCAGAAGAACAATCAGTACTCCTAACTGCTGATCCATCTCTCCAGCCCGGAACAGAAAGAAATTAAGAACAAGAAGAATCAGGGAGTTTGCTGTGTGACTGTGTCTCCCACGAATGTCAAGTCTCACCAACATGACTTCCCAAACATGAGCTGAACAAGGATAACAACTAGAAGACATGCCATAGTGAAGGAAAGTCCAAGAACCTCAACTTCCACAAAGAACCACAGACAACTAAGGGAAGCTGAGAGCAGGATAAACAGTCTTCCCCTGGTTATCCAGTACCAACGGTAAGCACTGACAACACACATACTAGTAACATTATACAGCCTAAGAAGGTTCTATTTAGGGGTATAAATGTTTCTCTGTGTGTGTGTGTGTGTGTGTGTATTCCTATAATAACAATTAATAATAAAGGAAGCCATGAATTTAAAAGAGAGCAAGGAGGGGTGTATAGGAAGATTTGGAGAAAAGAAAGGAAAGGGGTAAATTATGTAATTGTATTACAATCTCAAAAATAAAAGCAGCAAATGAAAAAAATTTTCAAGATTCAGCTGAGCTGTGTTCAGTGATGGAGAACATACTTAACATATATGCATGTACTAATCAATAGGCCAGAGCCCATAGAATGGTCTTCATGTCTTGTCTTGTTGCCATGACATAGCCATGCAAACGAACCTCAGGGAAGGTATAGTTCATCACAGTGAAGAAACAGCTGTCACACAATGCCCGAAGCTATCCAGGTCCCGACCCATGAGATGGTATACCACAGCTAAGACGGGCCTGGGATCACCTACTAGGGCAATCAATGCATGTCTAGAGGCCCAAGCTCCCAGATGATTCTATATTCTTTCACATTAACAATGAACATTAAATATTAAAATACATAACATTAAAAATGTTCTTTAAGATTCCTAAGCAAGCCAATTAGAAAAGGCTTACCCTGTAGTGGTGTTAACTACTACTCACAGTTTCATGTTGCAAACATATGGATCCAATGTGGACTTATGTTTTTAAGATATAGCAGAATTAAAATATTTATCTATCTCTGATTTTTACACGATAGCAGCATAGGTCTTAGTTTAAGTACTGTGCAGACTAACATGCTATGGTCAAACAGAATTAATTTCACTGGTTTAGGTCTCTAGAAAGAGCTCTGAGAGGTAGGGGGATAGATAAGGGAAAGAGATAGCAGACGAGCCATACCAGGAGACCTTCACATGAAAACTAAGGCATTTGAACCTTATGGGCTGGAGTAAAACAGCATTTCCAAAACACATTTCTTTCATATCAGAAGCTTTCCTCCACACTAAATGTTACCCAGAAACCTAATACATAAACAGATAATGGAATTTTCTCTGGTTGAAATGGATGATAAAGATCTGCTACTCCAAATAATTTCTCAGAAAAATCTAGGGCTTCAGGAACAGTTAAAAAGCACTGAACTTCAGAATAATATGGTATATCTTCCTAAAATATCAATTTTATTCAGATACTGGAGTAGAAGATAGGGAATATGGAAGGTAAATAATTTTTTAATACAACTACAGAAAAATACTACAAACTTTCAAACAGACACTTCTAATTACATCTTTAGACAAATTCGATATAGAAACTGGCCCCTGCTGTAAAGGTGATTTAAAAGTGTAGGGGTGCATGTGTAGAAGTCAGAGAACAGCTTGAGGGCCCTCTCTTCTTTCCTCTTCCTCCGTGTACTCTGAGGGCCTGAACTCAGGTCCCTCAAACTTAAATGTTTGAAGAGACCTGATGAGGAGGATATAAGAAACCACTGAAAAAGATTAAGCAGAAAATGTCATGGCTTTTCTAAGCAGGAAGGCAACTTGCAGTTTTCTCAGTTTGGGGTTAGGAGAACAGTGGTGCCTAAGTATGGGTTACAACTGAAACAGGGTATCCTCGGCCAGGAGACATCTAAACAAATCCATAAGAGAGGAGAATACACACTGTCACAGAAGGAATGCGATAAAACCTATAACTAAGAACAATGTTAGCAAACACAGGACTTGGTAGTGAATGAAATGTCTGTTGGTGCCTTGCTCTCCTACCTCCACAGATGACTCTAGCAGCACTTGTCACAGCAGTGGTAGGTATTTCTACCTTCCCTGTCTGTAACACCTCAGTGCAAGACTGTCTTTTGTTCATCTCTTCAACATTGAGTGCTAAGTGAAAGGACATTTGAAGTTAGGGACATTTGAAGTTAGGAAGGAGGATCAGGTCAGGGACAAGAAATAGAAAACTGTTGTGCTATGAAATATTTGTTAATGATGCAAAGATGTGTTGCATTCCTTTACGATGTATTTGTTTAACTCTGTGAAGTTGTGTTAATTTGCCTACCTAAAACACCTGATGGTCTAATAAAGCGCTGAACGGCCAATACCAAGGCAGGGAAGAGAAATAGGCAGGGCGGCCAGGCAGAGAGGATAAAAAGGAGAGGAGAAAAAGAGAAGAGGGGGAGGAATAAGAAAAGGAGGGGAATAGAAGGATCCAGGGGGCAGCCACCCAGCTAGAACACCAGCCAGAGTAAAAAGGAAAGAAAGACATAGAGCAGAGAAAGGTAAAAATCCAGAGGCAAGAGGTAGATGGGATCATTTAAGTTAGCAAAGCTGTCTAAAAATAAGCCAAGCTAAAGTGGGCATTAGTAAGAAAAAATAAGTCTTCATGTATTTATTTGGAAGCTGGGTGGCAGACTCCCAAAGACTAAAGAGTAAAAAACAAAACAAAACAAAAAAATTACAGAAAGCCAAGAAGCCAAAGCCAGGAAGCTCACTAACAGCTTCTTCCATGCTCAATCTCCTGGTCCTCTCCTTTTTAAATCTTCATATTCTAGGATTGACAATAGAAAAAGGAACCTCTATGACTTATAACCAGCATTTCTAAGACTGGTACCTCAAAGGTAGACATTTCAAAGTGCTGTAGGAGGTGAAGAGGAAGGGCGAAGAGAAGGGAGAAAGAGACAGTTTGAGAAAGGAGACACTGATAGATGAGCATGGATTTCACGGCTGAGACAGCAACCCTTCTACAGCATCTCACACTTCTATTTCAAACAGGACATTCCTAGCTTCTTGGAACCCTGTTATTTCTCAACGATTTCTGCACTAGCAAAAGAGTATCTATACTTCTTAAGACTGAGAAGTCAAATAGTCTAATCTTAGTGAAATGTAATATTGTCACTTGGGAACTCAGGGCTGATGATATCTCAAAATCATGTTCTGATCCAGAACTCAGGAGCCCGTAGATGTCACCTGAGGGCCTGAGTTCCATCTCTAGAATCCACGAGGTGGAGAGGGAAGTAACTACCATTAATTGTCTTCTGACAGCCACACAAATGTAATAAACACATTAGGACCTGGTCTCAAAAAGTAAAGTGGGATCAACAGAGGAAAAGAGCTGACGTTGACCTCTGGCTTCTACAAGTGCCTGCACACACAACACACAACCATGTATACATACGCACCACAGACACAAAATAATAATTTAAATGAGGAGGGAGAGAGGAAGAAAACTTCATTTACAAGAAGTCAGATCCAAGCTGAGACAGCGGCTGAAACTGCAAGTCCACATTAGCATCACGTCAGTTATGAAGCACAGCTGTCCTTGTTCAGGATGAGCTAGGGCATTAATATGCTGCAAAGGAAACTATCTGCTGTCAAAACAGAGATTTTATAGACATATTTTTTTCCAGGTAGGATGTCTCTATGTAGCTAGCCTATTGATCTTTCTTAATTTTTCCACATTTTTAAAGATTTATTATTTTCAGTTATGTGACTGCATATGGTATAAGCACCTGTGTACAGAGGCCTAAGAAGGAAGGAAGACAGCTTCAGATCCCCTGGAGGTAGTCACAGGCAGTTGTGAGCCACCCTGTATGGGTGCTGGGAACTGAACTCAGGTTCTCTGTGAGAGCAGCAGGTGCTCTTAATTGCTGAACTATTTATATAGCCTCTATACTTAAGTAGTATAAGCATGTGTGAGTGCACACATGCATACTATTTGTGTGTGTGTGTGTGTGTGTGTGTGTGTAACTGTAACTGTACATATGCCCATGCCTAAGCACACATGGGTATAATAGGGCAACTTGAGGTTCAACTCTTCCAACATGCGGGGTCCAGAAGTCCCAGCCACCAAGCTTGGCAGCACCTTTACCCACTGACCTATCTTCCAGATCCATGACCTGCTACTCTCTTTGCCATCTTCCTGCCTCAGCCTCTCAAGTGCTAGGACTACAGGCATTCACTGCAGCCACCTGCAAGGCTGTTGGAACTGAACTGGCTGGGGCAAGATGAAGAAAGGACAGACACATGACAGATAGGGGGTGGTGAACTCTGACAGAGAGAGACCATCACCTGGAGACCATCAGCCCAGACGGTTAGCTACTCTCAGGATGAAGTCTCTGTAGGAGAGCCATCTCAGACAGAACATCCTAGAGGAAGAGGCCCCCGGCTGATACCTTCTGCAAACACAAGAAGCCTCCTCAGATCAGGGAAGGCCTTACCATCCTGTGGGTTCGAGGCTTTGCTGTCCCTGACAAGGCCATGCTCTTATGTTGATGCTCATTCGCACAGGACTACACTCACTCCCACACACACACCCCATTTTATTTCTTGAATGTTCCGGAAGCAGCCTGATGTCTAATGCAGCCACAGCTCAGGGGCATCTCTACAGTCGACTAAAAAGACAACAAAAGAAAGCAGGGCAGCCTCTGGTCTAGGTTATTTTCTTCATCTTTCTCAAGAACTGGAAAAACTCAAAAAAACAGTAAGGTTCCCCTCCAGCAACAGCCTCTCAGGGTGGCTTGTAAGCTTTGGGAACAAAGTCTGGGTAGAATTCTTCTGGACCCTGGATAGGGTTTTTCCCCATTCATAAACAGTTCTCCCCATGCCCTTGAGGTGGCTAATCTGGTCCCTTCAAAAGGTCCTGTAACCAGGGGTTCATGTGCTATAGTTATAGCAGCTGCCTGGCTAGAGTGCACTGCACCTGGTCCTAACAGAATTCTATAAAGCCAGTCTTGATTAGCAAGGACTCACTCCTCTGGGTTGATATGAGATTGCTGTCATGCTTAGCCAATCAGAAGGAGGCCAACCATTGTCACTGAGGGTACTCTGAATAAGTTCTGCAGTCTACAGAGCCATCAGCCCAAAGGCTCTACAGGTTGTTTAATCTCCTTTAAGGATTTAAAGGCACAGTCTCAGGAGAACGCACCATTTGGTTTGGGTTTTGTGGAACAGGCCTCTTAAATATGGGAAGGCAGTTAAAACCATTAGTGCCTTCCCCCAAATCTTTCACCCTAAACAAGGTTTGTGGTAAGAGTGAGTTTCTTCCCCCTCATATCTCATGGTGGCCCAGACCCAAGTGCAATTTCCCCATGGGCTAAGTGACCACCTCTTCACAGTCACTGTCCTCAGCATCTAAGGTATCAAGCAGGCTGAGGCAAGCACAGCATGAATTGAATATGCCTCTGTCTCCTTTCCTGTCTCCAGGGCATGGGGGCACTGTCGGAGCTACAGCTGTGATCTCTCAGGGACAAAACATCAGTCCTTGTAACCTGAAAGACAGGCCTACAAAGCTGGACTTCCCCAGATCCAATCTGAGAGAGCCTGTCCTTTTATAAGGAAATGGCCATAAATCTATGAAATCATATATAAGACTCCATATACCATAAGTACAAACAGGAACACACTTGGGTCTTTTGGCCATATCATTCATTCACAACTTGATCCCCACAACACACTACCAATTGTGAATCTGTAAACACATTTCTCTATTAATAATTAAGTCACAAAAGCATATGACTTTAGACAAAAAGGATGTAAGTATTCAAAATGTATAAATGATATCTTGACATCTTTGTGAATAAATGTATATTTCTAAAAATGCTCAATTTCAATTATTTTATTTCCAGTTTAATTGATTTCAGTTAACACACCTACCTACCACTGACATCAAGTTTTTTTCTATGCTCTGTTAAATGGTCAACAATTTTTAAGACACTGTGAAATCTAAGAATATGATTTAAAGAAAGCTCTGGGTATCATTTCTGAACATTCTGTTTCTTTAGTAATGAGGAAACCCCTTTTGGATTATATACTACAAAACTTCACAATTGCATGTACAATATATTATGAGACATTACCAAAGAGAAACTTTCTGAGCAACAACAATATGTCCCAAAATGAAGAAATTCTGTTTTAAGCTTTTTGGATACAGCTTTTCCTCTGTCTCCAACAAAGTATGTTCTATATAGTGCTTAAGCGCTGACTAAACAGTGCTGTACTATTTCTCTACGTGCACTGATGTTCACATATGTATGTAGAGGAAAGAGTCTATCTACTTCAAGGGTCTTCCTCAATTACTTTCAACTTTTTTTTTCTTAAAACTTATATTTACTTTATGTCTATGAGTGTTTTGCTTTCCTGAATGTATGTAATCTGTGTGTATTCCTGATGCCCACAGAGGCCAGAAGAGGGCAATGGATTGCCTAAAAATGGAGTTAAGGACACTTGTCAGCTGTCATGTGGGTGCTGAGAACCAAGCTCAAAAGGTTTCAGGAGGAAGCAAGAACTTAAAGCAACTGGAATACAGACTGTCAACACTGCCCTTGTCCTTGAGACTTGTCTGAGGCAAATTAAAAAGCTATAGACTAATTCTTTTGGCAGAAAAAAATTTCAAGACAGCATAATATTGAGTCTGTGCATGGCTGTTTCTGATAGCATGTATGCAAGTCTACAATGGAAAAAATAAGGTGTGGCAGAAAGAAATACAAAATGTACACTTTAGAAAGGAAAAAAGCACTAGAAAGCTTAATGTTATGTCCCAGGTATGTGCAGGAAGAGGCTGGATCTGTTAAGGGGATGGGGATACTGAGAAGATACCTTCTTCCCTGCGTTAGTACCACAGGCAGGGCCCTACCAGCTAAGCCTCCAAGCTATGAAGCCAAGCAGATGGCATTTTCTGCTCCTAGAAAACAAGTGAATAAAAAAGCTTCTGCTAATGTGATTTAGGGGAACAAAGGTCCATCCCAAGTTGGCAACAGAACTGAGAACTGCTGTCCACATGATGGAGCCCTGAGATGTTGGAGATGCCAGGGCCATGGGATATCTGCCAAGGAGAGCTGCATACAAGAACCAGCCCAAGAGAAAGACAGACTTGGTAAATAGCAAAGCTTGAAGGGCAAAGTCATCTAATCCCTTTAAAACTAAAGTCCCAGACATTGGACATGGAGATGCAAGATATGCTGTTTGCCTTAAAGCGTTCTTGTCATGCTTTGGTCCAGTATCTCCTCACTATGCTCCCAGTCCTTCCTTTTAGAATAGAAATGTATATTCAGTGAGCAAAAAGTTCATGATTTGTCTTGTTTGCTTGTTTGTTTTAAGGGGGTTACATTAAGATTTTGTCTTGATAGATCTCTGAGTTAGAGGCCAGCTTGGTCTACAGAGCTAGTTCCAGAACAGTCAGGGCTACACAGAGAAATCCTGTCCAGAAAAAAACAAGAGTTTGCCTTGAGTCTCAGAAAAGACTTTGAAACTTTTAAACAGTATTAAAGACTATAAGCTTTTGAAGACTGTGGGAACTTTTAAAATTCCGGGGTTGGAGAGATGGCTCAGAGATTAAGAACACTGACTGTTCTTCCAGAGGTCCTCAGTTCAATTCCCAGCAACCACATGGTGGCTCACAACCATCTATAATGAGATTTGGTGCCCTCTTCTGTACACTGTATACATAATAAATAAATAAATCTTTAAAATTCCACTAAATGAAGTTTGCATTATGATCTGGCCATGAGGCTAAGGTGGGCCAGGGAGTGAAATGTGGTAATTTGAGTGAAAAGTGTTCCCTGACATGCTCAGACACCTGAACACTTAGTTCCCAGATTGGTGCCACTGTTTGGAGAAATTATGGGAGATGCAGCCTGGCTGGGAGAAGTATGTCACTGGAGCCAGGGTTGAGGGTTCATATCCTTGTCCCTTCTAGTTGGCTCTCTGCTTCATGTTTGTGTTTGGAGATGTGATTCTTCAGCTTTTCTGCTGCTATGGCTGCCCCTGCTGTCATGTCTCCCTGCCAGGATGAACTCTAAACTTCTCGAACTAAAAGCCAAATCAAACTCTTTCTTCCATAACTTGCTTTTGGTCATGACATTTTATCACAGCAACAGGAAAGTTGCTGACATCTGTGTTGCTTCTGAGCCTTCTATTAAGAAAGCTAAAATGGCTCTTCCTGTAAGCTGCCTGAGGTGACCTGTGAAGATGGTTCGTTACTCTATTGACCCAGAAAACCCTACAAAATCATGCAAATCAAGAGGATCAAATCTTCGAGTTTACTTCAAGAACACCCATGAAATTGCCCAGGCCACCAAGGGTATGCATATCCAAAAAGCCACCAAATACCTGAAAGATGTCACTTTAAAGAAGCAATGCGTGCCATTCCTGCGGTATAATGGTAGAGTTGGTAGGTGTGCCCAGGCCAAACAGTGGGGCTGGACACAGGATCAGTGACTAAAAAAGTGTGCTAAATTTTTGCTTCACATACTTAAAAATGCAGACAGATATGCTGAACGTAGGGATTTAGATGTGGATTCTCTAGTCATTGAACACATCCAGGTGAAAAAAGCACCCAAGATGCGCAGGTGGACGTACAGAGGTCATGGCCAGATTAACCCCTACGTGAGCTCCCCCTACCACACTGAGATGATCCTCACTGAAAAGAACAGATTGTTCCAAAGCCAGAAGAGGAGGTTGCACAGAAGAAGAAACTGAAGAAACAAAAGCTTATGGGAATAACACAGATTTAAAGAAAAAGAAAGTTAAAATGATTACTTCAATATAGATATGCAAGATAGATAACTTAAATAAATAAACTTTAACACAGAACATTTCCAGATTTCAAGGAATGAATGTTCAATAACAGGTAAGACTAAAACATAACATTTATAAATATACACTTGCCAATAACAGAGCTTCAAAATGTAAGTGACAAAATCTGGCTGAATTAAAGATATACATAATTTCATAATTATAGTAGAAGGTCTTAAGACTCCATTCTCATCAACTGATAACTCAATTGGACAAAAATCAGTGAGGATATAGATTTGACTAACAACAAGAAAAGCCTGATCTAGTCTATATTTATAGACCACAACACCAAGTCCTCTACAGCTCTTTTTTGGTTGGTTTTGTTGTTGTTGTTGTTGTTTTGGTTTGGTTTGTTTGTTTGTTTTCAAAACAGGGCTTCTCTTTGCAGCCCTAGCTGACCTGGAACTAGCTCTATAGACCAGGCTAGCCTCAAACTCACAGATATACCCTGCCTCAGCCTCCCAAATAAGAGTGCTGGGATTAAACCCTAACCACTGCCCAGCTACAATACACCTCTTTTTCTCATGTGCTTATGGTATTTTCAACCAAAGCAATGGTGAAAACCATTAAAAGCCAAATGTTAATATAGCTATCTCATAACATATATTTTCTTACTACAATGAAATTAAATTATAAATTAACAGTAAATGATATGGGGGGGGCTGGAGAGATAGCTCTGCGGTTAAGAGCACTGACTGCTCTTCCAGAGGACTGGGGATTCAATTCCCAGCACCCACATGGCAGCTCACAACTGTCTATAGTTCCAGTTCCCAGTTCCAGGCAAACACCAAGGCCAATAAATAAAACAAAACAAAAAGTTTTAAAAAAAATAACAGATATGTACAAAAAACACCAAATACGTAAAAACAGATTTCTAAACAATTTAAAGGTAAAAGTAAAAATTCAAAGTAAGAAAAAAATAATAAAGATGGATAGAAATCAATAAAAGGCCAAACAGATAATAGAAAATAAAAATAAATCATACTGAAAGCCAGTTCCTTTAAGGGAGTAACAAAATTAACAATTCTCTAAATAAGAATAATAAAAGAAAGAGGAAAACTAATTTTTACCTATAAACATTAAAAGAGAGCAATATACTACTTACTATGAAAAAGTTTATACCAGCAAATTCAACAACTAGAATAGAGCAAATTCTTGAGAAACTGACAAGAGGCATTATATAATATATATTATATGCAGATAAGTTCTACTTATATAACATATAGTTATATAAATATAGTTATATAACACACACATATATGTGTTAAGAACATTAAATTATTAAAGACCTTCCTTTTAAAAAAATTGACCAAAAAGCTTGTTTTGGCAAATTATATTAAGTACTCAAAGAAGAAATAGGATCAATATTATATACAATAAAATTTCAAAACATTTGGGGAAATAATATTTCTTGTGCTAAGTAACTAATAATAACCCCATCCCTCTGGGTCCATGTTCTAGACCATCCTTTCCCCAGACAAGTGATTTACTACCATATAATTGGATATAGCACATCTAAAATAAGATTTTTATTGTGTTCTGTTTTGTTTTGTCACTCTGTAGACCAGGCCAGCCTCAAACTCACAGGGATCCACCTGTCTCTGCCTCCCAAGTGCTAGGGTTAAAGGTGTGTGAAACTACACCAGACCTCCAAGATTAGATTTTTGAAATAGATTTACAGAGCTAGAAAGATGGCTGAGTCACTAAAAGCATTTGTTGCTCTTGCAGGGGACCCAGGTTCAGTTCCTAACGCCCATATAATGCGCGTGTAGTTTCCATTCTCTTTCAAATACTGCAAATCCAAAATCATGAAAGAAAAAAAAAACAAGAAATGCAATGTATTTCCAAAGGAAAGTTAGAAGCACTCAATTTATCCTAGTCATGGTTATCATCTACAGGACTCCCACTATGAAGTGTATGATTCTGCATTTAATTGCAGCACATTACATAGATCGCTTTTGCAATTAACCTCCAAAAGAAATTAAACATTAATTAATGTCTGAAATATAAACAAGACATTTATAATCTGAATAAAGCAGAAACATCTATGTCAACATATATTTTTAGGTCTTTAAAATATATTCAAATTACCTTAAGCAAGATTCTTTTTTCTTTTTCTTTTTGAGGCAAAGTCTTGCTATGTAACCCAGGATGGGTTAGGGTTAGGGTATATACAGACTTTGTGTCTTTCAAATGTTGCTGGCACTGAGATGCAGTTCAGTTGACAGCACTCTGACATGCACAAACCCTCAGCATTAGGTATCCTGGATATGGTGGTGCAGCCCAGATATCCTCGCTCTAGACATGGCCAGAAAAGTCTTCATAGTGAATTCAGGGCTAAGCTGCCATACAGGACACCATGAATCAACAAATATAATAAATTAAATGTTAAACTATTGCTAATTGGCTGGGTTGAAGATGGTTCAACAGGTGAGAGTAGTCACTGCACATGAATAAGGACCCAGTTCAGACTCCCAGCATCTATGTAAAAAACTAGGTGTGGCTACATGCCCTTGTAGTAGCTTCATACCCTAAGGGAGGATGAAGGAGGATTGCTGGTACTTGCTGGCCACCAGCCTTGCCTCAGGTTCAGTAAGAGACTCTGTCTCCAGAGCACAAAGTGGAATGTGATAGACCTGGACCCCTGACATCTTCCTTAGGTTTCCATGTGTGCACGGGTGAGCGAGTGCACACACGCATACCACATACATAAACACACACAAAACTAGGGTATGTATGTATGTATGTATGTATGTATGTATGTATATTTGCTTACCAAGGTTAAAGACAATTCCCTTTCTATCAATTGGACATAGCTACAGAATTTGTATTTATTAACACCATATTCATCAATTTTTTTTTTGACATAACCCTGGCTGTCCTGGAACTTGCTATGTAGACCAAGTTGGCCTCATAAAAATTCACCTGCCTTTGCCACCCAAGTGCTGGTATTAAAGGTAAGAGTCACCAACACTCTTCAATAACAATTTTTTTTAGATTTGTTTTGTTATTTTATGTGTATGAGTGTTTGGCTTGCATGTATAGCTATGCACTGCATGCATGTCTAGTGCCTGAGATGTCATATGGATACTGAGAATTAAACCCTGGTCCTTTGCAAGAAAAACAAATGGTTTTAACCACTGAGCAAACTCTCCAGTCCTAGTAATTATTTTAAAAATATCAATTAAATGACATATTTGGTAACATCTGAAACAATACTAAAATTTGAGCCTTGTTCGTTTAAAACAACTTAGTTATTGGCAACAAAGTAAACACTATGTGCTTACTTATAAAGAAATAATAGGGAATGCTGGTAGATTTCAAGGCATTTATTTATATTCTAATGGGATGAGTTGTTTACAAGTAAATCAGAGTTAATATCAGATGCAGTTTGCTTCAGATACCTAGAATTAGAATAGCAGGATCATTAAATATATATGAATTCACAATGCAGAGACACTGCACCATATTGATGGAGACCTCATTAATTTTCAATGATATGGCCATTATCGGGTTTGTGTTCAAAAAAGGGGGTATACAATCATTTGCCTTCATTTTCACATGTTTCTATTTACTTAAATAAAGTTTAACATTCCAAAGCATTTCTACTAAAGTTCATTAAACTTTACATTTTCTTTTCTATGTATAGAGAATCCATACACATATTTGCACATACATAATATGTATGTGCAAAGTTTATCTCTTGATACACAACATGAAAATGAAAAACAAAAAGTGAAGATAATGAAATTATTTCTTCTCAAGTGTAATAAAATTCATTTAGCCTTCTTGTTATCTAATTGTAATTATAAAATGACACTGTTTATATATCATAGGCCAAAGATGAAGATATGCAAAATGCAGCAATGACCCACAAAACCAAGAATAAATGCTTAAAATTTTGGCTGTTTCTTTTTTGTTCAAACTAGCATCCTGAAAAATAAAATGTAATGAGAGAATTGTCTAAGATGAAACTTACCTTGATATATAATATTTTCATTTTCACATAGAAAAGTATAAAATGAAACCTTCATAGAATTTTATTTAGCAAACGTGATTAGAATTTAACTGAATAATCCCTAACAAATGTATACACAAGAAGAGTGGAATGGGCTTTCATTTTCCTGTATGTCAGAAAAAAAGGGTGGGTATGGCACAAGCAAGATTGCTAAGACCCGACCAATTTCTAATTAACAGGTCAATCCTGTGAATAAAATAAATAGCACTCTGTAGCCTGTACTTTTGTTCAAATTTCCTCACTACGTCCAAGAGCAATATCAGACTCTCCTAAGAGGCTCTCCCCTTCTTTGCCCTCAAAGGCTGGCTTATACATCATTTATGCATTAGAAGCCAACCAAGGACTTTAGTTCCACTGGTGCTAACTTTCATCAGTTTAACATGTATCCACTAATCAAGACCCTTTTCCTAACCAGTTAGGTTCCAGAATTCCAAGCTTTTGTTTCTTCTTCTTGAGTCTCACTATGTAGCACTGGCTAGCCTGGAACTCTCTAGGTGGACAGACTGGCCTCAAACTTACAGAGATCAGGCCATGTATGGTGACACATGCCTTTAATCCCCAGAATTTGAAAAACAGAGGCAGGTGGATCTGTCAGTTAGAGACCAGCACGACCAAGACCTTGTCTCCAAAAAAAAAAAAAAAAACCTCATAAAGGTCCAGCTGCCTCTGCATCATACCTCTTAATATGGCAAGTTTTTATTATTTCTTTAACAAATAGTACGTACTTTTTCCCCATTTTTGAGAGGTTTTTCAAAACAGGGCTTTTCTGTGTAACAGCTCTGGCTGTCATGGAACGAACTCTGTAGAGAAGGCTGGCCTTGAACACACAGAGCTCTGCCTGCCTCTGCCTTCCAAACCCTGGGATTAAAGGTGTGAGCCACCACCATCTGGAAACAAATAGTATCTTTAACAAGTAGATTATATAAAAGAATAATATAAAGCCATACCTCAATTATAAATTTTTTAAATGATTTGATTCTTTTTTAAATTTCATGTTCATCAGTGTTTTGCCTGCAAGTATCTGTGTGATGGTGTTGGATTCCCTGAAATGGGAGTTACAGACAGTTGTGAGCTGCCATGTGGGTGCTGGGAACTGAACCCTGGTCTTCTGGAAGAGCAACCAGTGCTCTTAACCACTGAGCCATCTCTCCAGCCTATCAACTACAAATTTTTATAACTAAATTTTCTGTGTAAAAATATAAACTAATTTCCTCTGAGTCACTCAAAAGACCTAAAAACATTGGGGGTTGAAGGTCCATCGGGAGGCAGAACCCATGCCCACCATTCTTTGTTATATGACTATCCTAGTAGTGTTTAAAAATTACTTGAGCACAAGCTTCACCTAGATAAGTAATATAAAGTCTTTTTCCCACCGCAACCCGAAAAAACTATAACAGGGACAGGAAGTTTTATTTTAAATAGGCATCTCAGATAATTTTTTAATATGAGGCAAGTCTGGGAATCAATGACCTGAAAACTTTATTGAGTGTCCAAGAAAGACTGCTAAATTACTAAAGAGCAGTAACTAATGAGTCACGGCTGAGCCATGCTTTCTTGTCTTTGGTAATAGACTTAGCATACTTAAAACTAAGTGCAAAATATTTCTCATTAAATTATTCTCATTTCATATACCCCTTTAGGCTCTACTTGCTGAGTAAATTAAGAACCAAATTGCCAGACTCCTAAAACTTAAACCGAGCAATTTTTTTATTACATTTATTACACTCTTGGGGGAAGAGAGTGAGATCAGAGGACACCGTGCAGGAGTGGGGTTTCTCCTCCCACAATCTAAGTCCCAGGGACTGAGCTCAAGTCACTGGGCTTGATGGTGAGAACACCTACCCAGCAAACCGTGCTGCCAACCCAAGAAACTATTGTTTAATATAGAACATTGGCAATATCTCTTCATAGGTGAGAGTGTCTCTCTCTCTCTCTCTCTCTCTCTCTCTCTCTCTCTCTCTCTCTCAGTTTTTTGAGACAGGGTTTCTCTGTGTAGCTTTGGAGCCTGTCCTAAGACTCTCTATGTAAACCAGGCTAGCCTCAAACTTACAGAGATCCATCTGGCTCTGCCCCTCAAGTGCTGGGATCAAAGGTGTGCGCCACAACTGTCCAGCTTAACTTGAACTATGCACAGTGACTCTGGAGGGTGAACATAACTATTAATACCAACCTTAGAGTGAATGACTACAATGTTCACTACATTTCCACATTAAATGGCCAATCTAGGATTGAGAGTTAAGAGGGTTATCATAATACTTGTTAGATATACTTCATGTCCACTAAAGAAAGAAGTGATGAAAAACAAATTAATTTTATTTCTGTTTATACTTGTAATCTAAAGAGCTAGGAGATGCCACTGTTCTAGGCTCTTACAGAATAAAATAAATTGGATCTTAATGAATAATCCATAAGGCTTAACATACAATTTTCTATTATCTGTTTAAGTCATAGGGCAAAAATTTGATATATGACTTCCTAGAAAAGAAGCCTGGGGGCAGGAGAAATGAATCAGTGGTTAACAGCACTGAGCACTAGATGCTCTTTCAGAGGATCCAGGTTCAATTCTCAGCACCCACATGATGGCTCACAACCATCTGTAACTCCAGTTCTAGGAGATCTGACTCCATAAATACAGGAAAAACACATGTAAAATAAATCTTAAAAAAAAAAAAAAAAAAGGAACAAGAGGAGGAGGAGGAAGTCCCCTGTGAATCTTTCCAAAACCAGAGTTCCCTCCTGCATGCCTCAATATCAGTACTCTGAAGGCCAAGACAGGAGAATCTTGAGTTTGAGGTCAGCCTAGGCTACCTAACTAGTTCAAGGCCACCTGAGTTACAAAGCAAAATCCTGTCTCAAAAGAGGAATGGAGGGGGGAGAAGGGTGCTGGAGAGATGGCTCAGTGGATAAGAACTTGTTGTGTAAGCCTGAAGGACCTGAACTCCGATACTAATATCCACATTTAAAAAAAAAAAACAAAAAAAAAAAAACACCTGAGCATGGCCTTGGGTGCCTGTTACTAGAGCACTATGAGGGGCAGTTAGTTAGCTCCAGGTTTAATGAAAAATTAGGAATAAGACAGAGATTGATACAGAAGGACACTGACATCTTCATTTAGCCTCCATAATACTCCTATACACACTGATGCACAGACACACACAAGCAAGCATGGTGACAACTAGCTAATAATTCCAGCACTCAAACTAAGGCAGAAATATCAATAATTCATTTGTCTAGGCTATAAGACACATTCCTGGTCAATCTAGGCTATATAGCAAGACACTGTCTCAACCAAAAAAAGTAATAATAAGGACTGAAGAGACAGCCCAGAAATTAAGAGCACTTGCTACTTTTCCAGAAGACTTGGGTTCAATCCCTAGCTGTCACAGGACAGCTCACAGCCATCTGTAGCTCAAGTCCCAGGGGATCCAATGTCCTCTTCTAGCCTCTGGTGGCACTGCATGCACATGATGCACAGATATACATTGCAACCAAACACCCATGCATATAAAACAAATAAAAGCCTTTAAAAAGCACATCAATTATGCTTTACTGAACAGACGGAAATCAAATGTGGGAAAGTTGATGTGGCTGAAATTCAGAATGTAGCCAATTCCTTAACCAGAGACTCATGGAGGATACCAATATGATCTCCAACAATGTCCAAGGATAAGTGCCTTCTCCAATGTTTTCTACCCAAAGAGAGTGTTGTTTCCTAATTTGCACACTATTATATATTATTTAAAATAAATGAACATCATTTACTAATTAGTCTCACAAGCAAATGTATTAATTAAATGTTAATCTGATAAAACTCAATATAATTAACAATTCAGATATGATACAGAGGACAGAAGAACACAGTATACAAAGCCAGAGATTCAACAAACAAAATTCAGACTCTTCAGCAGGACAACTTCATCACTAACTATCCAATACAACAAAAAATAAATGGAACAGCTATATCACAGATGGTGCTGGGAAGACACCTTGGAACTAGCAAAAAGAATGTTAAATGCCAGAGATGGGGAGGAGTTCCATAAAACACAGTCATCTAGATATAACCCAGCCATTCTAATCTTGAACCACACAACAGCAATTTGACCTTCAACACTCCATCACAGATAGAGGGGGTATCCAATGGGGAGGAGCAATTTTCAATGGTTTAGCCACTGGTGGAGTATTGGGAAGATGTTCAAAAGGAAAACGGAGATAATGGTGTAGGAAATAAAGTAGATGATCTTAATACATTATATATATATAATATATATCAAAAATAAAAAAAAAATTCCAGAGAACTTGGATAAAACGTCTCCAAAAATCTAATAGTCTGCCAGTCATGGTAGCATATATCTTTAATTTCAGAATTTTTAGGCAGAAGAATTTAAAGTTCAAGGCCAGCCTAGATTACCAATTGAGGGCCAGTCTTTACAAGTACCTGATAATCTACCAACAGTATTCCCTCATTTCCATTGTTCATGCATGCCAGTTGACAATCTTTACTATATTTTTTATCTTAAACCAATCACAGCTACACTGTCCAAAGCACAAGAAAGGCTAATTAGGAAAAGGAACCAGTAAGGAAATTAATAATCGTATTAAGACATCTATAAATACAGCTCATTGTGCAATTTATGCCTAAAGACTTTGACGATCACACTATAATCTACCCTTTCGTTAGAAGATTGAAATCATAGGAATATGTGCACTGAAAATTTTTATAGTACGTTTCATTTGAAGCCATCTTTTCCTAAACCACTTCACCATAAAACTCTGACACTTTGACCAAATTCTGCCCTTATTCTACAAAACACACAAAATCACTCCCTCCCTTGACCGCCACGCAACCAAAATGCACCTACTTCCTAGAGCCACTTCCTGGGCTCCAGACTCTCAAGACCCACAGTCCTGGGAAGTCTCGGGACCATTTCCTATGATGAGAGAATGATACCCACATAAACTCACCATGAGATTACCCTCGGCAAAAACACTACAGTGCCTGGAATATAATGAGCACCCAATAAAAGCCAATCATTACCTATCTCCAAAATATCTTCCTAGAGTCTGTATTTTCTCCTTTACAAAATTAAAGTCCAACTGAATTCAACAGGCCACGTATACATACGCAGAGGGTTTTCCAATTAATCCATTCAATCAATAGCAACGGTATACACCCATAGTAAGTTTTTAATAGCACGTCTCTTTTCAATAAAAAAAAAAACATAAGAAATTAAACACTTTCAGCAGAGTTCTCTCTAGAGTCTAGCTCACAGTCGAGATTTTCACTAGCTAGAAAGGCAAGTAAGAGACAACTCCTGCGTGCCACAATCAAAACTCCAAGTTCAAAGTAGGCCAAAGACGCACGGAGCAAGCGGCTACAGATTTTAAAAGAACGGCGTTCCCTTTTTCCTTCCCCCTCCCCCGCCCGATGTAGAAAATAACCACACCCTTTATCCCCCCACCCCGCCCGCCCCAACCCCAAGTTGCCTCCTCGTAAGTCCCAGGACTGTCCTCCCACCCTAGGAATCCAGGATCTGCAGACTTACAGAGTGTGCCCGCACACGTTCACCATCAGCTTCAGCGAAGGGTTCCGGTATTTGGTGGTCTTACACCTGGGGCAACCCTGATCGTCCATGGCGTCTCCCCTGTTTTGGCTTTTCCCCGACGCCGGCTTCAGCCACTGTCACCCAGAGCACCCCCAGATCCCACGTCAAGCAGGCTCCCACCAACAAGCACTTGGCCGGAATGGTCCTTCGCGAAAGAGCACCGGCTAGAAGCCGGAAGCTGCAACACAAACGTTCCGGGAGCGAGTTCTCAGGTCCCGGCGCTACAATTCCAATTCCATCATAACCTTAGGTGAGGAAGCTCAGCATCTTGGAATGGGAGAAGGGATGTTTTAAAATTATACACCCCTTGCCAAATTACATTTTACAAGGAACTATCTCGTGTTAGGAAGATAAATTCTTGTGTGATTGGAAACATCCACGTGACTTCAAAGATTTATGCTGGTGTACACTCAACAACACAGACTAGTATTTTCTTTCAAAAAATTGGATAGTCTGTGCTATATACGTTTTTATACTTGTGTAATCAAAACATTCTTTGATTCACATATATACATATATATGTATATATATATAAAGATTAGAAAGATGCTAAGTGTGATGGCTCACACCTATAATACCAGTGCTTAGGAGGCTTAAGTAGGAAATTGCCATGAGTTGGAGCCCACTCTAGGCTACATAGTAAATCCGTTACAGCATGTACTACATAGGGAGACTCTGTTTAAAAAAAAAAAAAAATGAGGGCAAAGTAATTATTTAAGTTCATGAAAGTTATCTAGACGCTATTCTTTGCACCCATAGTACAAATTCTTACTAAATGGCAGAATACTTGTATCAATAACACTTTGCACCTATTCCACACAAAGGCCTTCCCCTCAAGACTGCAAGGCATATTAAATTGCACCACCTGATTCTCGTATATTACCCCCAATAAAAGACCACACTTATTTTCCAAAAACATTAAATAAAGATTATTTTATAAAAATAATTCAAGCCAGGTGGTGGTGGCACACAACTTTAATCACAGCATTCGAGAAGCAGAGGCAGGTAAATCTCTAAGTTTGAGGCCAACCTGGTCTACAGAGTGAGTTCCAGGACAGCCAAGGTTACACAGAGAAACTATCTCAAAAAAATGGAAAAAAAAAGAAAGAAAGGAAGAGGACTGGAGAGATGGCTCAGTGGTTAAGAGCACAGATTGTTCTACAAGAGGACCCTGATTCAATTCCCAGCACCCACATGGCAGCTCACAACTGTCTGTACTCCAAGATCTGACCCCCTCACACAGACATACATGCAGGCAAAACACCAAAGTACATAAATTGAGAATAAATAAATTGTTTTTTTTAAAAAAGGAAGAAAGAAGGGCTGGAGAGATGGCTCAGCGGTTAAGAGCACCCTCTGTTCTTCCAGAGGACCGGGGTTCGATTCCCAGCACCCACATGGCAGCTAACAACTGTCTGTAGTTCCAGTTCCAGGCAAACACCAAGGCAAATAAATAAATAAAATAATAAAATAAAAAGGAAGGAAGAAAGAAAGAAAGAAGAAAGGAGGAAGAGGAGGAGGAAAGGAAAGAGAAAGGGAGGGAGGGGAAATAATCCATACAACTTTATTTCATGAATCCCAAAATCTGAGAACCTGCCTCTTTGGGAACTGTAAATCACATTCACTGTATTAAGAAGAAGACTTAAGGGCTGGAGACATGGCCCAGAGGTTAAGAGCACCAACTGCTCTTCCATAGGCCCTGAGTTCAATTTCCAGCAACCACATGGTGGCTCACAACTATCTATAATGAGGTCTGGTACCTTCTGTATACTGCACACATAACAAATAAATAAATATTTTTTAAAAAGAAGACTTTGAAATCTCCATTAGATAATGAACTATTCTTACATGTTATTCATTTCTGAGATACAGATTCATTGAATGTTCTGTATCTTAATGAATGAAGACTAAATGAATTAATAAATGGCCATCAAATAACAGTGAAGTGTAAACATTTTAAATGCCAAGCATTTCTTGTAATTATCTCCACCTAACTGAAATTCTATTTGAAGTAAACTTGTAGACAAAGGTTTGTGGTTTTGTTTGCTTGCTTGCTTGTATGAGTTGTGGTTTGTGTTTTAACTTTTTAAGCATGGTGTGTGTGCGCACCTGTGTGTGTGTGTGTGTGTATGTGTGTGTGTGTGTGTGTGTGTGTGTGTGTGTGTGTGTGTGTGTACTGCAGCATGCACATATGACAGAGGACAGCTAACAGGTTGTTTCTCTACTTTTATTATGTGTGTCCTGTAGAGGTTGAACTCTGGTCACTAGGGTTGATGACAAATGCCTTTACCTGCTATACTATCTCACCAGCACTGTGTTATGTTTTGTTTTAATATTATTTTTATTACTTGTTTGATAATCTCACGTAATTTGATCATTTTCAACCCTTTTCCCCAATTCTAGATCCACCCTTACCCACTGCATTCCCAACCGATTTCATGTTCTCTCTTTCTTTCTCTCTCTCCCCCTTCTCTCTCCCTGCCTCCTGTTGTCTCTTTCTTTATGTTCCCCCCCCTCAATCAGGCTAGTTTGTGTTGGCCAACTACTCTTAAATTTAGGGCCTACCCTAGAGTATACCAGTGATCTAGTGGTACCTCATCAAAGAAAACTGACTCTTCCTTTCCCAAAAGGTATCAAATATGTATTTCCTCAGCTAAGGATGGGACTATGTTCACACTTCTGTTTTATGGTTTAATCTTTGGTTTTGTTTTGAAGACAGGCTCTCACACTGGCCTGGAAACTTACCGTGTCTTCCAGGCTGACCTCTAACTCATGGTAGTCTTTCTGTATCAGTATTCAATATTCACCATACTTGTTTCAAACAAGACTTTCTATCCAAATTAGCACACTACTTGAATACCAGCTGTGTCCAACCTCAGCCATTTTACCTCTCTACAGAGTTTTCTCCTTTCAATAAAAACAGAAAAGAAACAGTCCCACCTCCTTTTAAAAACTGAACACAGGGCTAGAGAGATGGCTCAGAGGTTAAGAGCACTGACTGTTCTTCCAGAGATCCTGAGTTCAATTCCCAGCAACCACATGGTGGCTCACAACCATCTATAATGACATCTGGCATCCTCTTCTGTATACTGTATACACAATAAATTAATAAATCTTTTTTTAAAAAAAGCTGAACATAGTAGTCATCCATAGGCTGGAAAATAGAATTTGGGTTTCTGTATGTTTTGGAGGAGAAAACATGACAAACAGCTACATCCCACATTCCAGAGGAAGCAGGTTTGATGACTCAGGACTTGACATCAGTGTACAAAACACCAGTGACTCACTTTACACACTGTACTTTCTTCTTGATCATAATACTATTTACTAATAAAAATTAATCAAATCCAAGTTTACTAAAGTAAGAGAGATAAAAAGCCATGCTGGACTAGGGGGCTGTCATCCTGCACTTACTGATTTTAAAAAGGCCACAGCAAATCTATCACCAAAAGTGAAATTCTCCAAAATAAATAAATAAGTAAATAAAAGTAACTTTAGCCTCTTTACATTTTAAAAGAGCAGGAAGCTTCTGGTCAATTAGTGTGGTCCCTGAGACAAGAAAGACAGACAATTTAGCCAATACTGTGTTATTATACCATCCACTCAGCTGGCACTATTGTTTATTATCACCAGGAAAGTCTTTGAAAAAGAGAACTCCTGTAACCACACTGTGAAGTGAATTGCTCTTCTTTTCAAGCCTCAAGATCAAGGAAAAGGAAACACTAAAATCTGTAGGAAGAAGCTACTAGAAACTTTACCATTTGCCATGTAGCTAACAGCTAACAGAGAAGCCAGAGTCAACAGCTGATTTGGAACTCTGTCAGACACTTTGTTCCTAGACATACATGCAGTAGAAATGTCGTTTATAGCTGCGAGCCATTGTTCTAAGAAAACTGGGCAGAAATAATGGCTTCAATACTTTCTAGTTACATGGTGACTCAAGCATTGCTTTTCCCAATAATAAATCGAAGATAACACTTGTACAGACTGAATGAGATATTTCATTTAAAAGCTTAACATATACCTGTTGACTCTGGTTCATAGTAGTAATATATTGCCAGAAGCAGTGTACCTGTAAAACAAGCTTGACCTTATTTCAAATCAGACAATTGTAGTTAAGCCAAATTTTTTTTGCCCTTACCTGAGTTTCTTCTGGGGTGTGTTATAATGATGAAATTCTATCACTTCTTGGGCTTATGTAACAAACTCAAAATACTGCCTTGTACAAAACTGAAACCCTGAAATATACACCATCATCACTGACAGAGCTCAGTGACACAGGGCATCAGGAAAGCTTTGAGGAGAAAAGAGTTGACAAAACCAGACTTCTGACTCAAGTAGAAGCTCAGTCTACATTAAGAAAACAGCAGAAACCAACAACAAACCCATCAAGCTTCTTCCTTTCTGAAGACAGCTACCTAAACCAATTAAGGACAACCTTGATTTTGCCAAATCTGCTGCTCTAAACTGGCAATGAATCTACTTCCCCAGGCAGTGCTTTTTAAATGCAAACTTTCTTCCTTGCCCAAGGGCAATAGATGCTCCTCAGGCTTTCCTTTTCAGGAAGGGCAGATGTTTAGTCCCTCGGCTAGAAATAAGATCTCTCTCTAATTCTTAGGAAAAACAGCCCGCCCCTCCAGCACAGCCTAAAAGCTCCTAACGAGCCTGTCCAATAGGAAGCAAGTCCTCAAAATCTAAAGGTTGGCCTAAAACACTGAACTTAATCTGAGATCCGCTCTAGAGTTTTTCAAACTGACAGTAAGATAAATAAATAAATAAATAAATAAATAAATAAATAAATAAATAACTTAGCCTCTTGGATGATGCTCCAAGAATTAACTGGGAACTATTGGGAGCCTTCCTGGGGAAAGCTCCTTTGAAAACTAAAGAAAGAAGGCAAATTGAAGAAATAGAATGGCAGGTCTTTGTCTACCTAATTCCATTCCTGACCTTCACATTGCTCGGTGTTTGTTAGGATTTGACTGTAAACTGGTGTGATCAATGCTTAGTAGCCAGTTGGTAGCGCCATATCAAAAGGCTCTGGAAACTTTACTTTTGAAGGTTATACTTGGTCCCTGAAAGTTCCTTTCTGCCCACTTCCCTTCTGTTATGATGTGGACAACCTCTGCACATGCTCCCATGGTCATGGTGGACTGCCTCATTTGTTCCAACTCCAGAAACATGGAGCCAATGGAGTGTGGACTGAACCCTCTACAACCTTCAACCCTCTCCCCAAGTTGTTCTTGTCAGAAAAAAAGTAACTAACCCATTTACTGAAGCTAGTTCAATGGGGTTTGGGATTCTGGAGAAATCTATCACACACACACACACAAAAAAGAGTATTCCTATATGCCCCGGAGACCTCAGAAATCTTGCAACCCATCATTTCTGTGTTTGTTATTTCTTCTCTACAGTAACGCATGTGACTCACTCTGCCTTACCTTATGTTGATTAGCATACTACAAAAGCAGACAACTTGGTCACCAAGAACTTGTGGGCATTTGCCCAAGGCTTCAAACACAAATCTTAACTTTTCTAACACAAATTAAAAAAAACGCTTAAAAAAGGATTCTGATTGTTTTGGTTTGGGAAAGTACTTGTTCTAGACCAAATAGCCATGATGTGGCCATATTCAGACACACAGACAACTACACACATGATGACAAAGTGCACATCTTGAAGTTGGTTTTCTTTTTATTTTGTTTTCTTTCATGACCAGATTTTGTTGGGTGACTCAAGCTGGTCTATAATTTTGGATCGCTCCTCATACATCAATGCCCTGTCTTTTAACAACTCTCCAACTACCCATTTATATAAACCTCTGTTCCATATTTAATTACTTAGTATTTCAGAGAAACCTCAAATTGTCATGGCTCCATGCATTTACCATTCTGTTCCCTTTGCTTCTAATAAACCACTGTCCTTTCAAACTACGTATGTTTCGATGACTCAGCTAAAAGTCCATACACACTCTTATCCTAGATTCTATTTATTGATAAATACATGATATCTTCCCCACAAGAATTCAGCATTCTACAGAGTCAAAGACTCAATAGATTCATCCTTCCTTGGTTTCTAATGCAATGCCTTATACTTAGGCAGGGCTCAGAAAATGACTGATAAATGGATCATCCTTCAGAACTCAACATACATTTGCTCTCTGAAAGAGGAAGAGCCTACCAAGAAGCAAGCTATCTTCAGACAGCCAAAGTCATCTTGGCAAATAGAAGTCACCATTCTGGGAATGAAGAAATAGATTTGTTGATAAAGCCTGTTGATGGAACGTATGTAAACATAGAGAACTGATTGCACAGAATTGTCCTTGGACTTCCACACATGAGCTGTTGAACTTACATACACCAACACACAATAACAAAAATAACAATATATTTTACTTTTTTTAAAAAAAAATCAGCTTTCTTGGTTAAAAAAATCATAGGAACACAAATATAACATGAACTGAACAAGATTTTCTTCAAGACAAGAAAATGTCTAAGATGACAAAGAAATCAGCAAGCTTTCCTCCACTGTCTTCAGTCTAGAAAGGAAAGACACAAAAAAAAATGGATCTCAGTTTTCTCTGCCTTTCATACTCACACAATCATCTCAGCCTCCCAACCTTCCAGATCACAGCACTGCATGCCAACACAACAGACTCAATGCTCCCAGCATGACAAAGGAATGAGATGGAACACTTTCAAAACCATTTGGTGCAGTGCTCTGAGATAAACTTGCCACAAAATCTAGTTTCCCATTCCTGTGTCACTGGCCATATTTGAATCTACCAGGAATTACAGCAGGATGTGCTCTGAATCTCAGCCTGCTCAAGAAATTCAAAGACTAAGATGTTTGGTCCTACAAGCACCTTCTCCTGTAACTGGTGTATAAATTCACAAAATTCAAATTCTGTAACAAGACTCCTTGTATCTCCTAAGGATAGAATCATTCGGGCCCCAAGGTCATTGGTTTCTATAGATGCACTATTATAGACTTGACAGGGCCACTGGTGCTTATGTGTAACCTGATGTACTTGTTACACTACAGACAATATACAGAAGACACGCAAAAGCCAAATATGTTCTTGTATAAGTCATATACTATGTTTTATTGATAATAATTCTGAAGCTAACTCCTATAATGCCATAAGCTGACTAAAGAAATTTTAGGTATATAAAACTGAAAAAATCTCCTGCTTTGCATTATCAGTAGGAAAATAACAGTTATTTACAGAAGATCAATTATTTATCAGATTTTTTTGGAACAACTTATCTAATCATTACCAGAACCTTCTCTACCTTTTTATACTCAAGTAAATGACAGAGCCAGAACTAAACCCAAGTCTAGCTAGCTGAACCTTAAATATGTATCTTTTCCACAAAACTACACTGCTTCTTGTCTATTTTGCTCTGACAAATATCCTTTTAAAATTTAAAAAAAAAAGGGTAATATGGGCACCTTGATTGGGCTGCAAAACAAAAAATAGTAGAAAAACAAATGAACTCCAAATAATAAAATCTAGAATTAATTACTAATGAACCATAATATGCAAATGTTAATTTGCTAATACAAATGTATCCATATAAGGGATCAGTATTAAGGGCATGTATGTTAAGTATGTTAAGGATAAGTAGAAATGCTCTCTTTACTATTTTTGTGACTTCTCAGTAAACCAAGTTATTTTAAAATAAATTATATTTAAATGTAAGAAAGTAAAAAAGAAATAAAGAAGTTTTGAAACTCAGATATTATATTAAGCTTGATAACTATCTACCAAAGGTGTCACTATTCCTGGTCTCATCACATTAGAATAGTGTTTTTGAAAGAAAGGAAGAGAGAGAGAGAGAGAGATGCTGAGATGGCTGAATTGGTAAAGGCACTTGCCAATCCTTCACCACCTGAGTTCAATCCCCAGAATCCATATGGTTGAAGAAAATCAGAGAACTGACTTCCAAAAGTTGTCCTCTGACTTCCACGAGTATCATGGCTGGCAAGGTAGTGCACACACACACACACATACACACACACACACACACACACACACAAATATTTTAATAGAAAAAATTAGGGTCTGCATCAAATATCTCGGCTGACCAACAATAAAATGCAGCCTGGAAGCAAAAATGAAAATCTCACCAAATTGATGTGACAGCAAGTGACCCAAACAGCTGCTTTACAGTATGCTGAAATAGGCAATTATGACCACCTGAAGTGGAGGTTACGGGAAAGGCATTAACTGCTAGATTTTTACAAAGGAGCAGCCACAGACAAATCTAACTGACCCACAGTAGCCACAGAGAAAGAGATAGGCTCATCCTTTTCTGAGTTGAGATGTCATACAAGCCATGAATGAAGGAAACCTACCTAATGACAGCAACACATTCATTCTACCCATAGTTCAGCCTCAAAGCTTGAGAGCGGCCTTCCTTTTGTCTGTATATGGCAAGGGCTGCTGAGCCTGTTCTGACTTCCAAGATGCCTGCCTATAGAGATAATATTCTTCCCAGACCTATCACCTTCAAAGGGAAACTATGTATCCATCCTAGCACCACACCGGGGAAGGAGAACACATATTTAAAGTGCTTGCTCTACGGTAAGTAGATTAGTGTTTGAAGGTCATTATAACATAAAGCTTAGTTTAAGTTATAAACATATACAGGATAAACATTCAGTTTGAAGATGTTGGATGAAACTGGATGCTTATTTGTTTCACGTTCATCTTATTTAAGGTTTCCAAGCCCTCTGGCGACATCTTTTTGTTTTTTTGTTTTTGTTTCTTGCTTTTGACATCTCAATGGGCTATACACTGCTTATTTCAAGGTGTTGGAGCAGTGTTCCACCCCCTCCGGAATTTCCATTACTACCAATGCTTCTCTCTCAGGACATTCCTTAGTAGTGTTCTTGACCCTTTTGAATACACATCCTTAATAAAGACATCCCAAAATGAGGGAGGACAGGAGTGAGGTGTTGGGAAACTTCGGAATTGGTCTCGGAAGTTTGTCATCTACATACTGAGGGTGGTCTCTTTGTTAAAAAAAAAAAAAAAAAATTTAGCCGTTCAGATCTTAAGGGCACACGATTAATATTCCCTTGGGAATCACGGGGCCTTTCTTTGAAAGAGCTGTCCAGTTTTCAAGTGACACTGGGTAAGTGCCCATTCAATAGCATGGCATAAAAGAATGCCGGTGTTTTCTGGCAGGTATCAGTGCCTGGGGGTCAGGGAGAGAAGGAAAGGCAAGGGGTGGAGTGGGAGGCGGGTGATCGACAGGGATAGAAACAGTGTCTCCTCCTCCCTCTGAATGCGAAATAGCCAATGGGGTGGCGCGGCCGGGCCGGCCGGGCGGCCAGTGCCATATAGTATGCAGCAACCGGAGGAGTCACGTTGGGGGAACGGCAGAAAGCAGCTATCCGTTTACACTACTTTGCTCTAGCAGCTATCTTAATGGTGACTGCGTGGCCTGGGGGAAACCTGATCGGCCAGATCCAGCCGAAACCGGGAGGGAGGGAGTGGGCTTTCCGGAGGGGGGAGGGGGGAGGGAGACGAAGAAGGAGGAGTAAGAGAGGGGGAAAGAAAGAGGAAAAGAGTGCGAGGGAGTGAGGGAGGGAGGAAAATAAACAACAAAAAAATGTCCTCTTCCTCCCCCACCGGGCAGATTGCAAGTGCGGCGGACATCAAGCAGGAGAATGGGATGGAAAGCGCCTCGGAAGGACAGGAGGCGCACCGAGAAGTGGCGGGGGGCGCGGCAGTTGGGCTGAGCCCCCCGGCTCCAGCCCCTTTCCCTCTGGAGCCGGGGGACGCCGCGGCTGCCTCCAGGGTAAGCCGGGAGGAAGGGGCAGCGGCAGCCGGAGCGGCAGATCAGGTACAGCTCCACTCGGAACTTCTGAGCAGGCACCAGCACACAGCCGCCGCGCAGCCCCCGCTGGCCTTCTCGCCGGACCATGTCGCCTGCGTGTGCGAGGCGTTGCAGCAGGGGGGCAACCTGGACCGCCTGGCCCGGTTCCTGTGGTCCCTGCCCCAGAGCGACCTGCTACGTGGCAACGAGAGTCTGCTGAAGGCGCGAGCGCTCGTGGCCTTCCACCAGGGCATCTACCCTGAGTTGTACAGCATCCTCGAGAGCCACAGCTTCGAGTCGGCCAACCATCCGCTGCTGCAGCAGCTTTGGTACAAGGCACGCTACACCGAGGCCGAGCGAGCGCGCGGCCGGCCGCTGGGCGCCGTGGACAAGTACCGGCTGCGCAGGAAATTCCCCTTGCCCCGAACCATCTGGGACGGCGAGGAGACGGTGTATTGTTTCAAGGAGAAGTCGCGCAACGCGCTCAAGGAGCTCTACAAACAGAATCGCTACCCCTCGCCCGCCGAGAAGCGGCACCTAGCCAAGATCACCGGCCTCTCCCTCACTCAGGTCAGCAACTGGTTCAAGAACCGGCGGCAGCGCGACCGGAACCCCTCCGAGACCCAGTCCAAAAGGTGAGCGCCAACTTTCCTCCTCCTCCCCCTTCCTCCCCCCCACCCCGTCCCTGCTTTCTTTTCCTCTAAGCGCTTGCAAACATGGCGCTTACCTTCCCCACCAGCCGGGT
>PVIH01014739.1:0-52504 GCA_004025045.1 Sigmodon hispidus
AGGAGGAGGAGGAGAGTGTATGAGCAAGGGGATAGGGATTGTGAGAAGTTCGACAGAGATGGTTGACTGGAGTTCTGGGGAGCTCACCGATTCAAGAACAGCCACTGGGGGTGGGGCTGGGGGTGGGAGGGGGAAGATGTATTGTAAGATGTTTGTGAAGAGTTAAATTTGTTTGCAAGAAGACATTCGTACACACAAAATAAAATCTTAAAAAAAAAATCAAAGGTTGTAAAATAGAAGTGATCAAAATTTCTTTGTTCTTGTTTGAAATAAATAATTAGATCAAAATATAAAATATAGAAATAAAAATAGAAAATATGCCTTTGAATAATGTGACATAGAATTTCGTGTTTAGAGATAAGAATTAATGTGAGAGCAAAAGGAAGGAATAGCAGGTAAAGACAAGGTTAACCTACTGTTCTGAGAAGAAAACAATAGTAGTAAAGCCACTAAATTGTGTGATGTTTTGAGGTACACACCTAGATGTAAGGAAATTACACAAGTAAAAGAAAAAAAGTCAAAGGAATGATGAACTCGTGATTCCAAGCAATGGTTGTTGATTAGCAAGAGGTAATGGTGGGTGGAAAGACAATGATTAGTATAGAGTGCTGTGGAATCTCCAGCTTCCATTTGGAGGGTGTGGGATCCAGCTGCAGGGCTTCCATGAGCTGTATGCATCTTATCCCTTTCTTGTGGCTTCATCCTGAAAGACCCTCAGGGACCCCAGCCCCAGGAACTCAGACAGAGACCACAGGCTGTAAATGGCACCAGGTAATTTTAATACACAGGCACCTGTGGGCGATCAGCAGCTTCAGCTAACTGAGCGCGCCGTACAAAGAACAGTCTCTCTTTTTTATACAATGAGAGAGTCTCATCAGCTTAAACATAAAGACATATATCATATCTCATTAGCTACTTTGAACTACATATAAAATTCCGCTAAGGGGTAATGTGGTAAATCATTGGCAAGGTTCAACTTTGGGGCAAGGTTGTAAAGTTTTTGATCCTGGAGGTGCTGTGAATATCTGGTTTGTGTTAAGATTAGACACTCCCGGTCTCTTCACCCTCCCATGTCCTTCCTTGTCTTTTTAAGAAACCTTAACTGGTTTCCTGATATACTGAGGCTTTGGCCACAGGATGACTTCCTGCTAATTGGCCAAATGGTTCCCGACTGTTGGTTCCCTGATATACTGAAGTTTTGCCCATAGGATGACTTCCTGCAAATTGGCCTTGTGGAAATTTTGAGGTTGGAGTCTTTCAATCCAACTTCCCTGGAAGCTGGAACTTGACTGTTGAGCTCCTTTTCTAAGAGGAGGGATGGCTTTTAGCTATGGCAATAGTACTAAGTAGCTATGGGTCAGACTATGTTGCCCAGGCTGATTTTGAATTTCTGCATTCAAATTATTCCTTTGCTTCCTTCTCTGAAGTTCTAGAGCTACAGGTTTGTATCGATGAGCCTAGTTTAGGTAAATTTACTTATAAAGTGATAAACAACACAATTAGTTTAGAAAATAAGAGTTAATGGTTTTGGTCCTACCCAACTATTGAACAGTCTTGATATAGTGGAATGAGGACTGAGAAATATCAGGGACAGACAAATAGACAGAGACAGAAGGACTGTCTAGGCTGGATGCTGGAGTTCAGAGGGCTCTCAGTTAATACTGGAACAGCCCCAAGTTTATATCCAGGGCCTTTTGTATTCCCAAAGCAGGGGAGGCAAAAGACTTTCCCCTCTTAAGGACACCATACATGGTTCAAGATACAGACACATGTAAACACCTTCCTTAATTCACAAAACATCTAGCAACTATTCCTTAAGGCAAAGCATCTTGTCATTGGGCTTTGGAGAGCAAAACATCTGACAACTATGCCTTTGGCTCAAATCCTGCCACTCAGTCTTGAGAAGCAAAACAAGCTTGAAATCACTGACCTCAAGTCAAGACGGAATCAAGCCGCAAGCTAGAGTCCTTGTAGGCTCTGACAGATGAATGGAAATGAATGGGAATTACAAGTGGAGATAATTTGTATAAATCCAGAATAAAAGTATTTAGGCTTTAACGTTGTTAAGTAGTTTTTGTATAAAACAAACAGGACACCTACATTCCTGCAACCTTCCTAATCCTTTCAGCAATATGCTGTAAGAACATTTCAGTGTCAAGAAATATATCTCCTTAACAGTTTTAGTTACTACATAAGCATTTATTATGGACTTTCCACACTTTCTTGAAAATAATTTTAAAAGTAAATTTAAATTTTGTTCTATAGGTAAATGCATTTAAAGCTACATAATGCTATGGTAAAACATTTGTGTAGTCATATTTTGATTCTGTTTTGGTTTTTTTGGTGGGGAACATGAAACTAACTGGACCATTGGGTATTGCATGTTTTAATCTTTGAGTACAAACTGATTAATTGGCATTCATTTAAAAGTTAAATGTTTTTCCTAAGAAGGAAAAAAAAAAACCCCAAGCTGTTTAGTCTTTTTCAGATATTTTAGCACTGAGCAGCTTGAATCCATGGACCTCTTTGCTATTAGTTAAATACCAAGATCAGGAGAGAGGAATTAGAAAGGCACACACCACCAAGAAATGACAAAAGTTTAGGCTGATGAATATGATAATTACTTTGAGCTCATCACTACCTACTTTATACATGAATGATAACACAAAATACATATAAATACATCAACCAAAAATAAATTATTTTTAAAATGAAGAAAAACATTTTCTTCATCATTTTAAACAATATGTACTCTGTCTGTAGTTGAGCTCCTAATTGGTCTTAATAATAAAAATCCTGACCAGATATAGTGGTAAATGCTGAATGATCAGAGAAGTAAAGGAGTTATTTATAGTTACCACTTACCTCTACAGCTCCTCAGATGGAGAAAGGGGCCAGTTTCTGTCTCCTGTGCCTTATTTTCCTCTTTTCACCTGCTATATGACTTTCACATCACTTCCTGTTTCTTCCTTCTCAGTGCTGGGATTAAACATGAGTGCCACCACTGCCTGCCTCTATGGTTAACTAGTGGCTATCTCTGCTTTCTGATCTGTAGGTAAGCTTTATGTGTTAGAGCACAGATTCTGATCCCATAGAAGAGCAGCACATGCTCTTAATTGAAGAGCCATCTCTCCAGCCCAAATGATCTTGTTTCAATCATGAGACATTATACTAATAGACAGACAGAAAAAAGAGAATTTGGATGGCTTCAAAGGAAGTTAAGCATCAAGGTCAACTGATCATTTGAAAGGTTAAGAGGCTGCTAAAATATTCCCAATGATATAAAATGTGCAAGTAAAATTATCCTTATCTCTGTGCTTTTAAAAGCTCTGTTTCCACTAATGAGTACATCCCCTGCTTATCTTTTTGGGTTTGTGATACCTCGCTCAGGAGGATATTCTCCAAATACATCCACTTGCCTGCAAATTTTGGGATATAATTTTTTCTTACTGCTGAGTAGTACTCCATTGTGTAGATGTACCATAGTTTGCTAATTCAGTTGAGAGGCATCTAGGTTGTTTCCAGGTTCTTGCTATTACGATAATGCTGCTATGAACATAGTTGAGCTAATGCCTTTGGAGTGTGAATGTGCATCTTAAATCACAACCACTGAACAGCTTGGGATCTGAAACACCTTGGACCGGCAACTTGGAGCCCATTCCATCCAGAATAACACCTGACTCAGTCTTGATGTTGGGGTGAGGAAAGCAGATCTGCCTGGAGTGGATGCTGAACTAAGCCACCTTGGACCTTGGGGCCTCCTGCCCTTGCTGGGGAGGAGATAAGGAGATGGGGAGAAGAGAGAGTGACTGGACTGGGAGGGGCGGGAAGGGGAAGGGAATGTGAACAAGGGGATACATGGATAAAAAATATGACTTTATTCATAATAAAAAAGTATTATGACACATAAAACCTGCCTAATTATCATAAAGTATAGATTATTGGAATTTTTATTTGTACTTTTCATGAAAGGAAAATTTACCCTGTCTTCCTGTGAAAAACTCTTCTTGTCATATTCTTTTATATCCACATATTAGGCTCTAAGAATACATTATTACAAAACAGATCATGTTCTTTGTGATGTTTATTTTAAATGTACAATAGGATGAATGAAAGTTCTTTTGCCTCAAAAAAAAAAAAAAAAAAAAAGCTCTATTCCTGGATACCCAGTATTCTTACAATTATGTTGGGAAATCTTGAACTACCTCTTCTACAAATGAGAACATGTGGTTACTGGTTTAAGGATGCTTTAGCTATGCCATCCTGTAATCAAGCTTCAAGTGCTGAGCTTCTATCAAGGAATAAGAAACAACTTGAATTCACAATATATTGGCATGTGAATATGTGACTTGTCAGTGTGTGATGAGTTCTTTGGAGTTCAGTGACTGATTTTACAATGAGGAGAGGAGTTGGTTGAGTAGTACGACAGGTTATGGGGATGGTATTGGGATAGTAATCTACCTGAGAGGACTCGGCAAGGGCTGGAAAGAAGTCTCAAAGATTTCATAAGTAACTCCATCAGTCATTGATGCAATCAACTTTATTCTTTTTTTAAACATAGAGAACTGGTTCAACAAGGCTCTAAACATTCATAAATTCTGGTCAAGCACTACTGTTTTATGAGCTCTTTTTAACTGATGCTGGCCTTACATTTTCAGACATCAGAAACTCTTTTCTGAAGGTTCTAGATGTTGCTAACACGCATGGGGAATAAGTACCAGTAACCCATGCAGGAGTTTATTTAGGAAGCCTGCAGAAAGAGTATGAAGATGGAAGAAAAAGAAAAAGCATTTAGGTGTCTTTGGCTTATAAGGGCACAGGTGGCATGCAGGTGGTGGTGGTGGTGGTGTTACAAGACCATGCATGGTCATACATATAGATAAAAGTGGTATGCCCCCAAACAAGGCATGTTCTGGCTGCTGCCATGTTGGAATAGTACATTTACCAGGCAGTTACCATGGGTCAGAAATGCTAATGCTAGAATAATGATATTTTTAAATTTTATTTTATGTGAATGAGTGTTTTGCTTGCATGTATATATATATGTGCACTTGTTACATCAAGTGCATCTTTTTTTTATTTAATTTTGTGACTATTTTGTTTATAATATATACAAAATATATAATGATACATATGTTGACAGACAATTACAGATTTCTATTTCATACTTCCAAATTAAATGACATAAATTCTATCTTTACAGATAGAATATGGTAAACATAAATGCTAAATTATTCAAGCACATTAATTTATTATTTTTTTCCTTCTTTATTTTATATTTATCAAAAAAAACCAGTAAAATGAATTTAAAATGCAGAAAAGTTAACAATAACTATAAAGGGGATAAGAATCATAAGCATGGCTTATCAAGGGTGGTAATGCAAATAAGATTGCTACACATATATTTACTTTGTGTTCAGCTTTCCCTCTGAATTTTTTTTCCATCCCTGTATATCCTTATTCAAGGTCCCTTCCCCCTCCCACCACATTTGGTCATTTTTCTTCTCTGCAACTCCCCATCCCCTCCCTGGGCAGGGAGCAGACAGTCCTATGGTCCCACTGACCCAATAATGCTTGGATCAGTCTCCACTCCTGGCAAATCCAGTTTTGTTCCCCCCTCCCTCAAGAGTGAGTCTGGTGTTCCTATAGATGGAGTGGGGTTCGAAGGGTCAGTCCAGGGTGTTTCTGATCCCAATCTGTTCAGTGGTTGTGGTTTGCTGCTTGGGCATGTTTGGCTTTTTTTCTTGTTTGTTTGTTTAGAGACCACTACTGAGTGAGTACATCCCCTGCTTATCTCTCTGAGTTTGTAATACCTCGCTCAGGAGGATATTCTCCAAATCCATCCATTTGCCTGCGAATTTTAAGATATCATTTTTTCTTACTGCTGAGTAGTATTCCATTGTGTAGATGTACCACAGTTTGTTAGTCCATTCTTCAGTTGAGGGACATCTAGGTTGTTTTCAGGTTCTTGCTATTACAAATAATGCTGCTATGAATATAGTTGAGCTAATACCTTTGGAGTGTGAATGTGCCTCTTTAGGGTATACACCCAGAAGTGGTATTGCTGGGTCCTTGGGGAGATTGATTCTCAATTTTCTGAGAAACCTCCATATTGCATTCCAAAGTGGCTGCACAAGCTTACACTCCCACCAACAATGGAGGAGTGTTCCCCTTGCTCCGCATCCTCTCCAACATAGGCTGTCATCTGTGCCTTTTATCTTAGCCACTCTAACAGGTGTTAGGTAGTATCTCAAAGTTGTTTTGATTTGCATTTCTCTGATGGCTAAAGATGAAGAGCACTTTTTCAGGTGCCTTTCAGCCATTCGTAGTTCCTCTGCTGAGAATTCCCTTTTTAGAACTGTACCCCATTTTTTGATAGGGTTATTCAAGGTTTTGGGCTCTAAATTCTTGAGCACTTTATATAACTTAGAGATCAGTCCTCTATCACTTGTAGGGTTGGTGAAAATCTTTTCCCATTCTGTAGGCTGGCGTTTTGTCCTATTGACAGTGTCCTTGGCTTTGCAGAAGCTTCCCAGCTTCAGAAGATCCCACTTATTGATTGTTGGTCTTAGTGCCTGTGCCATTGGTGTTATATTTAGGAAGTGGTGGCCTGTGCCAATTTGTAGAAATGTATTTCCCACTTTCTTTTCTATCAAGTTCAAAGTGGTTGGGTTTAAGTTGAGGTCTTTGATCCACTTGGATTTGAGTTTTGTGCAGGATGACAGGCTCGGATCTATTTGCATTTTTCTACACACTTCCATCCAGCTATGCCAACACCATTTGTTAAATATACTATCTTTTTTCCAGTGAATGTTTTGGGCCTCTTTGTCAAAGATCAGGTGTTCATAGGTTTTTGGGTTAATGTCTGGATCCTCAATTCTATTCCATTGATCCACAAGTCTATTTTTATGCTAGTACCAGGCTGTTTTTATTACTGTTTCTCTATAGTATAGCTTGAAGTCAGGGATGGTGACACCTCCTGAGGTTCTTTTGTTGAGTAAAATTGTTTTGGCAATCCTGGCTTTCCTGTTATTCCAAATGAAATTGAGTATTGTTCTTTGAAGGTCCAAAAAATATTGTGTTGGGATTTTGATAGGCAGTGCATTGGATCTGTAGATTGCCTTTGGTAGAATTGCCATTTTTACTATGTTGATCATACCAATCCAGGAACATGGGAGAGCTTTCCATTTTCTGATATCCTCTTCAATTTCTTTCTTCAATAATTTAAAATTTTTGTCAAATAGGTCTGTTACTTCTTTGGTTATAGTTACTCCAAGGCATTTAATACTATTTGCAGCTAATATGAAGGGTAATGTTTCCCTTATTTCTTTTTCAGCTCTTCTATCTTTAGTGTATAGATGGACTACTGATTTCTTTGAGTTTATCTTGTATCCTGCTACATTGCTGAAGGCTTTTATCAGCTGTAGCAGTTCCTTGGAAGAATTTTGTGGGTCACTTATGTATACAATCATATCATCTGCAAATAGAGATAGCTTCACTTCTTCTTTTCCAATTTGTATGCCCTTAATCTCTTTTCGTTCCCTTATTGCTTTAGCTAAACCTTCGAGAACTATATTGAATAGATAAGGAGAGAGAGGACATTCTTGTCTAGTTCCTGACTTTAGTGGGATTGCTTTGAGTTTTTCTCCATTAAGTTTGACACTGGCTGTTGGCTTCTTGTAAATCGCCTTAATTATATTTAGGTATTCTCCCTGTATTCCTGATCTCTCCAGGGCTTTAATCATAAAGGAGTGTTGGATTTTATCAAAGGCTTTTTCAGCATCTAAGGATATGATCATGTGGTTTTGCTCCTTTAGTTTGTTTATATGATGGGTAACATTTACAGTTTTTCATATGTTAAACCAGCCCTGCATTTCTGGGATGAAGCCTACTTGGTCATGGTGGATGATATCTTTTATGCATTGTTGTATATGGTTTGCCAAAATTTTGTTGAGAATTTTCACATCAATATTCATGAGGGAAATTGGTCTGTAATTCTCCTTCTTTGTTGTGTCTTTGAGTGGCTTGGGTATTAGGTGATTGTGGCCTCATAAAAGGAATTTGGCAATATTCCTTCAGTTTCTACTGTGTGAAATAGTTTGAGGAGTAACGGCAGTAATTCTTCTTTGAATGTCTGGTAGAACTCGGCACTGAAACCATCTGGACCAGGGCTTTTATTTTTGGGGAGGTTTTTAATTACAACTTCAATTTCCTTAAAGGTTATAGACCTGTTTAGGTAATTAATGTGATATTCATTTAATTTTGGTACAAGTGCATCTTTCATTCCCAAGGATGCCAAAGGAGGGAGTCAGATCCCTTAACTGGTGGTATAAGTGATTGTGAGCAATCATGTTGATGCTGGGCACTGAGCCCACAGCAATACTCTTAATCACTGAGCCATCACTTCAGCTGCATTGATGGAATCTTAATACAAGCTTTATACAAGTTTGTTGTGGAATAATCTTTTTGTAAACTATGAAGATGTATCTTTGCTATGTTGACTTCCGATCACTTTAATAATGAGCTGAATGGCCAATAGCTAGGCAGGAAGAGGTTAGATGGGACTTCCAGGCAAAGAGAAAAGAACAGAGTTATCTAAGCTCTGGAGAAACTCCAGAGAAGATGAAGGAAAGAAAGCAGGAGAAGTAAAAGCCGCCAGCCATATGGCAGCACATTAATATAAATAGGTTAATTTAAGTTATAAGAGCTAGTTAGTAACAAGCCTAAGCTAAGGCCAAGTTTTCATAAAAAATAATGAGTCTCTGCGTCAAGATTTGGGGGCTGTTAGTGCAAGAAAGCCTGCTACAAAAGTTTGAAGTCAGAACATGTTTAAATCATATGTAATATTATATCAGATTATTTAGCATCATTTCTCCCTCGACAATCATAGAATAATTAAAAAAAATAAGGAATGAAAAAAATAAAATAGTTTATATGCAATTAAGTAATGCATTTTTTTAAACCAACTTAAACGTAGAGATTCCCTCTTTAAAGGAAAGAAAACAATTTTTTATTGATCTACTATCATTTTTATTATAGTGTAAAAATACATCAACATGAATTTAAGATGCATGACTGCCTATCTATAAATACAAGCTAAAGTATACTTACAAGCTATGTATACATAAAGCTACATGCTATGAATATACTTTATTACCATTGGTTAATAAAGGAACTGTTTTGGCCTGAAAAACAGCTTGGAAGCAGGTGGAAAATTTAGGCATAGGTAAAAGACTAAGAAGGGTGGAGTTAAGGAGATACTGCAGGCTGCTGCCCAGAAGGCAAGATGTAGTGAATCACAGGTAGAGCCACAGAGCCACATAGCAAGACACAGATGAATAGAAATGAGTTGAGTTAAGTTTTGAGATCTAGTTGGTAATGAGCCTGAGCCACGGACAAACAGCTTGTAATTAATGTAAGCCCTGAGTAATTATTTTATAAGCAGCTGTGAGACTGCCTGTGGGAGAGATTTGTTCAGATTGAAGGCCCAGAAGGATCAGAAATTTCTGACAACACAAAGCCAAATAACAGTTAATGTGACACTTAACATTATTTTGCTGAAGGCCCATATGCACTGTGGTATGGAGAGAAAAACATTCAATGTTCTGTGCATAAGAATATAAAAGGTTAAGTATATGACTAATATGGACATCTATCTGACTCTCAGAAGAGCATAAAATGAAGTGGGGCTCCTGTATAATCTGTGACCACCTAGTAGCTTTCCTGTTTCTATAGACTCTGTAAGATTCCTTGTCTTCACTCTTCCTCAAGGGCAGATCTGGCTCTCAAAGTCACAGTTGCCACAAAGCATGGAGTGATCATTGAGCATAGTGTGGCTTGGTTGGTCTGGTGGTCTGGGGAGAGGAAATAAGGATGAGGAGGCAGAGAAGAGTGTTCTGTATTGTAGGGAAGGCTAAGGAAAGAAGGGTGACTTCTGCAGAGCACCCTTGGGTGAAGATGGACATTACCTTGCTCAGCAGTGCTTCTTTTTTAATATTTATTTTTATTTTATGTGAATTGGTATTTTGCCTGCATGTATAACTGTATAAGGGTGTCCGATCTTGGAATTACAGACAGTTGTTAGTTGCCATATGGATGCTGGGAATCGAACTCAAGTCCTCCAGAAGAACAGTCAGTGCTCCTAACCACTGAGCCATCTCTCCAGGACCTCAGCAGTGCTTCCTAAGCATGCCCAGACAGGAAGCATAACACAAAAGTAACACCTTTCACTTTCAAAGAATTTTCTGCTGGCCATTGTCTTGAGTTTAGACTGGATCTTGTAGGCTCTACATAGCAGGCAATGTCATTTTATGTACTATATAACTTTTCTAAATAAACAAAATAAGAAACTTTCAGAATTGTACGTAGGACACAATGAAACCCAGTCCAGAGTCTGTAGAATGCTGTAGTGCAGAGAGACTGAATAACAGTGATTCAGAAAACATTAACAGAGACTATAAAGAACAGCAAGTAAAATTTCATAGGACATTTCAATTTTTTTCTTTTGAGAGCATTAGCGCACATTAAGAAGTTGTTTGAGTTTCTCAGGGTATGAGATGGCTGAAGTAAAAACAGTTCCTTGACACCAAAACTGTAAAATAGGGACTAGGTAGGCATGTCCTGCTGCCACCTTGTGGCAGAATTGTGTCTTTAATGAAGACAGTTAAATCAGGCTAGGTTCTTCAACAAATATTAACTTGGAAAAACTATTTGAACCATCTCACGTCTCCCTTTAAAAAGATCCAAGCTAGGAATCTTGGCACTCATAATGTCAGAACTTTTGGGGCTGATAGAAAGCCTATAAGTTCAAGACCAACATATGCTGTGTAGTATGAGATTAGCCTGAAACACATGATGAAACTTTTTTTTCAGCAGAAAGACAGGCAGACAGCTGGACATAGTGACTTATGCCAATGATCTCAGTATTCAGAAGGTTAACGAACACAAAAGTCTGAGGTCAGCCTCATGGTATTTGTGGGTACATGGTGAATTACACTCCAATCTAGAGTACAGAGTGTGAGGCTCTGTATCAAAATCAAACAAACAATTCTCCCCAAATTAAAATATTACTATTTTACTTAAATAATATCAAAAAATAATTGGACATATACAAGTGGAATCATATGAGACCAATATTTAAATTGGTGCTCTAAAGATTATCCTCCATTAAGTTGTTAGGCATCATTCAATCAGATCAAGTCCTTCATGTTAAGGAAAAAGATTGGTGGATACCTTTTTCTTTTCTAATGGGAAAGGATTCTACTAGGAAATTGCCTTTAGACTTCAACTTAAACCCATTCCCTGGGGTCTGCAAAATTTGAACGGAAACTCACCCCATAATCTTATGAGTCAATTCGTGTGTGTGTGTGTGTGTGTGTGTGTGTGTGTGTGTGTGTGTGTGTGTGTGTTAGTTAGCCTAAGAAAGCCCTGACATGTGTGAAGGTGGCAGGTGACTTACTAGAATTTTTGAAATTGATAACATCACTATAGTAGCTAGGAAAGAAGATCACTTCTGGTGAGAATTTAAAATTTCAAGAAAGGTTTGTTCTCTCAATATTTTCTCTATGATTCTGAAGCTAATTTAGAGTTGACTCCATTGATCTGTTTCCATTTTCCTGAGAGTCTCTTCATTATTACACCCCAGTTTTCTGGCTTTGTTCTTAAGAATAACAGCAGGCTAGTTTTAGTCCTCACACAAGAGCCCTGGAAGAAAACTGATGAAAAGAGGAGACAGAAACAGGACAAGTAGCCCAGGGCAGGGACCTGAAGTAGCAGTCCTTTAATTCTCTGGCCAGGGATGTTAGAAGGGAGCTTCTGTTTCTTACCTAGTCCTAAATGAGCACCTCTGCATGGAGGTTGTATCTGAGGGTGGGAACTGAAATTCCAGTGCCGACATTAATGCCTAACAGCTTTGGAACTGCATCTCTATAGTTTCATGTTGAAAATGGTTTATATCTATTCCCCAATATTGCTTGCTATTCAGTGGTCTTTTCAACAAGTGGCCAAGGAGACAGTCCATTTACAGACAATTTTCTCTGGAACCAGTAAAGTACTAAAGTCCAAGACAACATGAGAAAACACTTTTCCACAATTAACTTTATCTTATGCATAGGTATTAAATGAATTCTACGTTGCCTTATAGATATCTTAGAGCCAGATGCTGGGAAAAGCTGAAAGATCAGGGAGACTGAGAAACAAGCCACAGCCAATTCTCACCTAGACGCTCCTCATGCAGAAAGATCCAGTTCCCAAGAATCCTCAGACTGAAAGCCTCTAAGTCCTCAGCCAAAAGGAAGTGCAGGGGAGGGATACACTTCTGCTTTCTTGGGACTTATCTTTTTCTGCCCAGCTATCTTACTTCCTAGTTCAATTATGCTAGTGCTAGGATTAAAGGCATGGGTCACCATTCCCTGAGCTTCATGGTGGCTGATTTTATGCTCTGATATTCAGGCAAAATTTATTAGATACACAGTATATCACCACACATAGGTAAGACCATTCAGGTATAAGGACACACCACATTCTTCATTCTACCAGAAATTCAGTGCTGGATAGGTTTTTCTCTAAACATGCCTACATGTATTGTTTTCCAGAGCTACAGTTTTTCACTAGGTTAGAGCGATTATCTTTCTTTTTTATTAATTTTTTTTATCCGTGTATATCCTTGTTCAAGCTCCCTTCCCTCTCCCACCCCTTCCAGTCACTCTCTCTTCTCCACATCTCTTTATCTCCTCCCCAGCAAGGGCAGGAGGTCCCAGGGTTATATGGCTTAGTTCAGCATCCACTCCTAGCAGATCTACTTTCTTCACCCCAACATCAAGACTGGTGTTCCTCTGGAAGGCATGGGGTGCAAGGTGCCGGTCCAAGGTCTTTCAGATTCCAAGCTGTTCAGTGTTTGTGGTTTGCAGCTTGGACATGCTTCGCTTTTTGCTTTCTTGTTTAGAGTCCATTAATGAGTGAGTACATCCCCTGCTTATCTTTCTGGGTTTGTGATACCTTGCTCATGAGAATAGTCTCCAAGCAATTATCTTTCTATAATTAAAATGCATTTAGTATAATCGAATGGGAAATAGTTTATTACTAACTTTAAAATAAAATCAACGTCAAATTAGCTTAAAATCTACTGGTACTAGTGTGGCAAAATGTCTCATAGGGTAAAGGTACTTGCCAACCTGAGTTCAGTCCTTAGACCCATGTCCCATGCCATGGAAGTGCCGCCCACTCCAGAAAGTTATCCTGACTTCTACATGTGGGCACTTGAACACAAACGTTAAGGGTGCACAAATACATTAACTGAAAACTTATATCCAGACTGGTACAGAGGTTACAGACTACTAATTGATTTGTTCTTTCCCTTATTTTCCGGGGCCCTGGTTAGTATCTTGTCCTCCCCAACACAAAAGCAGTTTTCAAACCTGTGATGAGAATCCATGGGATGGAGACGGAAATGTGAGAAGGGTGTCTTTTTATCCCGAAAGGGGCTAAAGTCCTCCAGGTGAATTTAATGTGCACGTAGTGCTAAATAAAGCCTCCCATTTATGTATGTGATTATTTTTATTTTTGTTTTTCAAGAGAAGGTTTCTCTGTGTAGTCCTGGAACTAACTCCCTATGTAGACTAGGATGGCTTCAAATTGACAAATATCTGCCTGCCTCTGCCTGCCGAGGGATTAAAGGATTAATCTGCTGTGATGAAAGGCGTGTGCCACCATCCTCCCGCTAGATTTCTCCCTTAGGGAAATCGTACAGAACCACAAATCGGTCAATTCCCTTGGTTTTCCTGCAGAACTCTTGGTTATCGACTTAAAAACAAAGTTGTTGCAGGCGGTCTGCGCTTGTCTGTCTGGAGACTGACAGCGTATCAGCTAATCGGCAGTTTGCACCAGTTACAATCGACTCGATTACAGACCATAAGAAAACGCTTTCCATCAGTGATAATAATGGGATTCTAAGGCACAGACCAACACGTTAACAAAAGGCACTGGCTCCCTGACTGCCACTGAACAGAATGATCTCTTCAGGTCTCAGACCTAGATGAGTTCCCGCCACTCTTAGACCGCACTGAGAAGGCAGTGCCCACTCCCACCTCTCTGCGCCCTCTGCGCGTCACTTCCGCATGCATTCTTTCGTCACTTCCGCCCGCTCCTTCTTGTAGTGCAACGGGCTGAGTTGAAGCAACTTCCTTTTCTTTTTCCCTACTTCCTCTCCCTGCCTCCGCCTCTGTGAAGCTCATTCCCTCTCACAGCAGGTCAGAATTGAGGAATGGGATTTCCTCAAAGGTCGAAGTGAATAACCGCTGGGAGCCGCGCGGCGTGAGCAGCCCGAGCCCAGGTTCGCTCTGCTGTCCGGGCGCTCCCGGGCTGTGATGGCGGGGAATCCCTCAGGCGACCTCCGGGTTCCCCCCTTTGCAGGCCCGTAGCTAGCCATGTCTGAGGCTGCTGCGTTCGTTGGCTGCTTTCCAGTCTAGTTGAGCTCCCTGTTCAGCTCCTGTCTCCTCTCTTTTCCAGGCGAGGTCCGTCTCCGATTGCTGCTTGCACTCTTTGCCTTGTTGTGGAACTTGAAGACTGGTATAGTTTCGTGATGGCCGGATTTCTCGCAAAAGGACTTTAGCATCCATTTCGCCTCCTTTGAGCCTCGGAACCGGTGTCAGGTAGGGGATACTAAAAGTATGCATCGTTTGTACAAATGGAGAAACGGGAATTGTTGGGAAGTGTTTCTTTAGGTTACCCGGCTCTGCAAACGAAGCGCTGGGATGATCACCTAGGTCTGACATTTCTAGAGCTACAAGGAGAGTGTTTAAAAGAAACTGAAAAGAGAACGCTTGCGTTTCTTGGGTGCATGGTGTTTATCTGACATTATGATAAATTATTTTTATAACTGCATCATATGTCCATTACAGTTAAGTCTAGCAAGCATATTGTTATTCTTGGTTTGGGAAACAGGTTCAGAGATACTGACTTGTATGAGTTTAGTAACCTCGCTAACATTTCCCACATCTCTTTCAGGTCTGAGTTGCCGAACACTTTAACTTCTGTCGTAAATAAACTGTACTTCTCTTTATTTGTTTTTGTGTCTCAGGAAGTGAAGAGTCCTAAAATTTATTCAGTCTCTTCAGTTTTGACTATTATTTTATTTCTTCTCAATATCTTATGCAGAAATCTACAAGCCTGTCAATTCAGCACCCCTTTCTCACAGATATTCTACACCCCACCCGCTTCAGATTTAGAATATTCTAGATGTAGAATAAACCACTAGTTTTTATGCATAGGTACTCTATATTGTGGCTTACTTTGCTTATCTTATTTCAGCTCATGCTTTTTGTTTTTTTCCATTCAGGAAAGTGACTGCCATCTTTTGCCAAGATGTCGGGGATTGGAAATAAAAGAGCTGCTGGAGAGCCAGGCACATCTGTGCCTCCAGAGAAAAAGACAGCTGTTGAAGATTCAGGGACCACCGTGGAAACAATTAAGCTAGGGGGTGTCTCTTCAACGGTATGAGAAGCAATGCTGTGAAAGTGTGCTTGGCTTCTGTCAGTTGTAACCTGAAAGTAAAAATCCATGGAAGCTTTTTGAATTAAGGGGGAGGCATTAGAAAAGAAATAGGTGAAATGATGTGGTAGTCAGTTCTTGAAGTGAGGTGTATTGATGTTTGGTCTGTGTTTGCAAGGTGTTCCTCTGTATTCTTTTGGGAGGCTGTTGGCTTCTCTAGCCTTTGTTATAGTTAATTAGTATTTTTCATTTACTGAAAACTTGGTGCCATGTTCTGAGAGGCACTGTAGCAAAAAGCCTTTGAAAGTGCTGGTGCTGAATGAGTCAGTTCAGAGCTCTAGAGGATGCTCTCTGCCTTTTCTCTAAGCTGAATGTCCTATATTATCCTGTATCCATGTTGCTCTGTGAAATGAGTCTGTAGTACCTGTGTGTGACAGGTTATGATGGAGACAAAATGGAAATCCCTGTAAAGAGTTAAAACATTGTTTTAACATAGTAAGTACTCAGTAAGAATGAGCTATTAGTTGTTATTGGGTTGGATAATGTAATTAGACAACAAAGTATTGTTTCTCTAGTGGACAGTATTATCTTTAGACTTCAGAAGTTTAGAGAGTTTGATGTAGATAAGATTCCGTATTTGGCTTGGTCAAGGGAATATAGTGTGCAGAACGATGCCATTTGTATTTCTTGTGTATATTGACAATGAGGTTCAGAGAAGTTGATTTTGTTGTTTAGTCAGAATAAGATCTTGCTTAATAAATTGTTAATAAAGTATCATTTAGGGAGACACCTTGGGTTCTATCTAGTACTGCTGACAGAACGTGGCTTTGTTTTAGCAGCATTTATTTGTGTACCCCAAATGCATTTATGCCAATCTAAGTATTTGCTGAGCATCTCTTAGTTGATGCTTGTTGCACTTTATAGTTTATAGACTTCATTTTCTGGAGTGGTACTGACAAGAGAATAGTTTGGTGGAAGGAAAGCAGAACACATATCCCTGCTTGGACTTCAGCCAGAGGGCAACAAAGAGACCCTGGAAGCTCCTGTGGGAGCACAGGTTATTCATGTACACCTGGCAGAATTGTCCCTCTTGTTCTTTCTTACTCCCCACCCCCAAACCTGACAGACAGCCTTACCTTTCCACAAAGGTAAGGATCTACTTCCTGCCTCTTTTGAAGGCAGTAGCTCCCTTTATGCATTTTTGAAGTTTTTATACTGAGCTAACTGAGGTTTGGAAACAGGAAAAGCAAGAATACAATGTACCCTTGAGTTGTGAACTCGGCAGTATGAATGGAACTGTCCACTCCAGCTGTTTTAAATCTGGCTGCCTGACAAAACAGCACAGTAATATTTGCTACAAGCAGAAGGACATTAGAGTTATTCAAATGAGGGATCACTGTGAAATTTATCAAGGAGGTAGCACAAATGGAATTCCTGACAGATTGGATGAAGCCCATGAAATGGAAGATGAGTGTAGGATTTGGGGAATAAGGTTTTTCTTACTGAGCTAGAGAAGAGTATGAGAGGAGTAGATTTAGGAGCTGTGGAGAGTGAGTCAGCTTGTTTTAGAAATTGGAGTGGATAGAGTTGGGTATAGTAACTTTGACTATGGAGACAGGTCTGAGTTGGAGAAGGCAATTGAAGGATGTTTTAATTGGAGGGAAGGGAGGCATTGCATTCAGCAGCAGGTAGTTCATTGGAGACTGAAGACCTGTGCTGAGGTAGTGGTGACTTGAGAACACAAGAGGAATTAGACTGCTTAGAGATCATGCTTTGGAAGGTGGTCGGTCACCAGGTAAAGCTGCGGGTGTCAAAAAACATTTTTCCTTAGAGGCACATGGTTAACAACAGCTGGAGTAAACTTGATTCTATGAGCTTCTTCTGGAAGCAATATAAAAACATTCCGAGAATAATTCTGTGTTTTGAAGAAACTGAGGTGACAAGACTCCTGTCTTGTTTTCTTGGAGTTTTCTCACAAGCACTCAGAATTCTCACATGGCTCCGAGATTCCTAGACTATGTTCCCACACTTTACTAATAGTATAAATAAGCTGTCAGAGGGTAGCTTCTAGTCACCACCCTGATAGACCAAACATTTTAACTGAAATGGAAGATGGGAACTAGAAATTTCTTCAAACACTTTTGGCTTTAAACATCTCAGTTTCATCATAAAGCCAGACTTTTAGCCTTTTAGCTGACCTTGTGGAGCCGCCTGCTCTCCTATCTGAGTTTACCCTGCTCCCTTTTTGATAAACTTTTGTTGAAGAAGAAAAACAAAAAAGCAAAACTGTCAGCCTTTTCGCCTGCTATTTTGTTGCCTGTGATTCTTTTCCTCTCACTGTTACTTCCTCCAATCCCCAGCTCATCTGAGGCCTAGAAACTAGAGAAAGTCTACACAGATACTAAGGCTTATATTGGATGAGGGTGTTTTGTTTGTTTTGCTTTTTTTTTTTTTGGAGACAGGATCTTTCTTTGTAGTCCTGGCCTTGAACTCTACCTCCTCCTGCCTGCCTTTATGTCTGCCTTTGAAATTGAGATTTTTGCTGAAGGGATAGGAGCCTGAGTAGAAGTTGAAGTCTTAAGAATGTTTGAATATAGTTGGAGATATATAGGTCAGTATATGGTATTGCTTTACAGGCTCATGCTTGGCCTATGTGAGCCTTTGTCTCAAAATAAGAAAGAAAGAAAAGAAAAGTGCGTAGGTAGGTGAGTTGAATGGGTCAGAGAGGACTTAATGCTTTACTGTCTAGTAACTTATATTTTTTACTAAATAAGGAACAAAGCCACCTCTTTAGTATTGTGTGAAAGGGGACTCTGGAGAATTTGACATTGCTTTAATGGAGAATGGATATTAGTATTAGGAATTCATTTTGTAAAGTCACCAGTTTTCTTGGTTTGTAGAGTTTCTGTAGAAATCTTGTTATATGGGATATAGGGATAGAATAATCAGATATATGAATTAATTTGGATTGAGATTTGTTCATGAAGATAGAATAATAGATTAAGGACATAAGGGAATGTAGGCAAGTGTTTGAAGGGTTATATCATAATATGTAAGCAACATAGAAAGAAATGGAAATGAGATAGAGTGGAAGAAAGTTCAAAATTATGGAGATCTAAATGAGGTAAAAGAGACATGAGATACTTAGAGAGACATGTTTTATTCAGGAAATGGGAAGCTGGAATGGAGCGGAGTTCTGGATGATTCCTACAATGTAGGTTTTGGAATGAAAGGCATCCCTAAAGCCCAGTGGTGGGGACAGTCATTTGGCATTGAGGGATTCAAAATGCTGATAAACTGGGTGCTGGGGGATTAGATTGTTCCATGTATACCTATGTTTAAGTCACCTTATAATATGCATAGTTAATGGGCTAGACAATGTCCTAAGTACCAGGTCTTGTGAATAAAGAGTGCTGCTCAGGAGATAGAAGACAGTGTGGATTGGTTAGACAGTGAACTAGCCGCACAGTAGTGCCTCATTGTTGCATTGTGGAGGTTCAAGTTAATAGAAGAGTAAGATGGTGAGCTTGAGAGTCTACCATATTTGCTGTTTCCTTACGTGATCTTATACTTATTCCTTTATTTCTTCTGCTGCCACTTCTTACCTAATTATCAGTTGTAAGATTTCTTTGGATATGTATGTATATAGGCATATGTTTGGCTATATGGAGGTCAAATGGTCATCCTCAGTTGCCATTGACCTCGACATTGAATTTAGAGAAGTTCTCTTACTTGGCCTGGAACTCACCATTTAGGTTAAGCTGGCTAGCCAGCTATTCTCAGGGATCTACCTGTCTCTACTTCCCTGTGCTGGGATTACAGCATGTGCCACTATGCCTGGCTTTCTTAGAAGTAGGCCCTGGGATTCAAACCTAGGTGCTCATGCTTGTGTGACAAACCCTTAACAGCTAAGCTGGATCCTTAGCCCTAGTTAAGATTTTTTATTCATAGAAAATACCTAATGAATTGTGAGCTTGTTGAGTTTCACAGCTTGTTTGTCTAATTTCTTGGTGGAGACTAATTCTGGTTTCCTGGGGCAGGAGGAGTTAGACATTCGAACACTGCAATCCAAGAATCGTAAGCTAGCAGAAATGCTAGATCAGAGACAGGCCATTGAAGATGAGCTTCGGGAACACATTGAAAAACTAGAGCGACGACAGGCCACTGACGATGCCTCACTGTTGATTGTGAATCGGTACTGGAGCCAGGTAGCTACTTTGTATGTTTACCCAGATTCATATCAGCATTTCATTTCATCCTTAGTGTTCTCTTAGTTTCCTAATTTTTACCCCTTTCTTTTTTGTTAACTATACACTTTCTTCTCTAGTTTGATGAAAATATTCGGATCATCCTTAAACGTTATGATCTGGACCAGGGTTTGGGAGACCTGCTCACAGAAAGGAAAGCCCTGGTTGTTCCAGAACCGGAACCTGACTCTGACAGCAATCAGGAGCGCAAAGATGACCGTGAGAGAGGCAAGTGTTGGCGAGGAATTCTGTCATTGCCTTAGTTATCTGGGTGCTGAGTTTGAGCATTGCTATGAGGCTCTCCAGTTTGGGGAGCGGGGATTTTGCTATTTTTTAGCTTTATAATTTGGGAGCTTCTTTTTCTCTCCCTATGTCTTTGGGAGGCATTCTGTAACTGTCTTAGTTACTGAAGTTTTTAAAGTTGAACTTTGCTTGGAGGCTCTCCATTTGAAGGAAAATTTGCTATTTCCAAATTTATAATTTTAGGGGGCTTCTTTTTCTCCCCATGTTCTCAGGGGAAGGGCAAGAACCAGCTTTCTCTTTCCTTGCTACCTTGGCCAGCAGTTCTAGTGAAGAGATGGAATCGCAGCTTCAGGAGCGTGTGGAGTCCTCCCGCCGTGCTGTGTCCCAGATTGTGACTGTCTATGACAAATTGCAAGAAAAAGTTGAGCTCTTATCCCGGAAACTGAATAGTGGAGGTGAGGAGAGAAACTGGAGATGGGGAGCCCCTGGGGAAGGGAAGAACTCAGTTCTGTGAGGATTAAAGTTTTGTTTCTTTTTTTTTTTTTTTTAGTTACTGTAGTAAGTAGTATGCTTGTTTATTTGTGTTTTATTATTAATTAGGATACCACAGGGGAGTGAATGGGTGAAAACAAGCTGTGTGATACTTCTGTCTCCCTTGGTTCTATTGAATATCTAGAAGGTATTGTTAAATTGTAGTAATGTGAGGAATATACTATGTACAGAGGTTATTTTGATGTTAAATTTGATATTTAATCAATTATCAGGTACATTATTTTCTATATTTGTAAAGGGACTAAACTGAATAGTAATCAAACAGTATTAAGAAATATTAGGAATTCTGGGTCTACAGGATTGCTCAGCATTGAAGGTGCTTGCATGCATGCCTGCCAACCAGAGTTCAATTTCTGGATCCCACATGGTAGTAGGAGACAATAGTTCTTATGGGTTATCCTTTGACTTCCACATATACATGCTTATACACATAGGACAGACACATGTACACACCAAGAAAATAATAATTTTTGATAATGTATTTTAAGATTGGTTTAAGTTAAAAAAAAAAAAAAAGAAGTTAAAATCCTAAATAGCTAATGACCCAGAGGAAATCTGTGTTGATAAAAAGCTAAAGATATATATGGTTTGAATTACAATCCTGGATGTTGACTTTTTTGGAAGTTTATTACCACCCATAGGTTTGGTTCTTGTTTTAAAAAATTAGATTTGTGGCTTATTTATTAATTTACTAAGCACTCACTGGGTTATTAATGATTTTTAGGGCTTGTCAAAATTTAAAATATAGAAAGAATGAAAATTTAGGTTCTAGTTTTTAATTTAGTTTGCCTTAGAGTTTATTTATGTATTTATTTTGCCATGCCCGTGGATATTCTTAATAACTTTGGGATGGATCCCAGGGAATTGTCTATTTTTAAAGTTCCACAAGTTATTTGGTAGGCAGTCCTGGACAGAAGGTAGGAATCCATGACTTGACTGACCTGTTGTATATGGTTTCTGAGAGCAGTGGCATCAGTTAGTGTGGAACACATTCCCCTTAACAACGCTAAAGGATAATGTGTGTCCTGAGAATAAGTGGTCCTATTTATAACACTTAGATTGAGCTATAATAGCTGTGCATCTATTTTTAAACATATGAATTGGAGTAATTAATTCTAAATATATAAATCGTATATTTGTAAATAATGTGAACATTGTATCCTGAGAATAATTGATTCCATTGGTAGCACTTCAGTTGAACTGTAATAGTTGTAACTCATTATTCAGCGTAGTAAACTGAAGATGTAACTTGTGCATCTGTAAATATTATATACATTTTTTATTTTGAGCTTCAGGGTTACACTTAACAGAACATTGTGGTAAGTGACTCCTGTGTTTTATCTTTGTTCCTCATGATTTTATGTACGATTATTTGAAGATAAAAATTCTGCTTCCTGTCTTGCCTCAATAGATGATGCTTCATGTTGGTATTAGCTAGTAATAGGAATTTGTGATTGCCTGAAAAATAAAATTGTATCACTTTAATCTTGACATGCTTAGAAATTCTATTTTAAATTCTAAAGTGTCCATTTTTGATGATAGAAATTGTATCTGAATAGAATTTAGCCTCCATTTATTTGCTTAAGGCATTTGTTTTAGTGGGAAGAGATGAGGGTAGGTGATGGTTTCAGGTTGACTCATTTACTTAACCTGTCAACTGTGTGTGAGCTAATAAACACTAGTTTACTTTCTCATGTTCTGAGAACAGGGAGGTGAGCAGGGAGTCAGTGCTTTGATGCAATAGACAGTTTTAAAGCTTAGACTATCAATGCTAAACTAAAGTGCAGTTCTTCTTCCTCAGATAACCTGATAGTGGAGGAAGCAGTGCAGGAGCTGAACTCCTTCCTTGCACAAGAGAATGTGAGGCTCCAGGAGCTGACAGACCTCCTTCAGGAGAAGCATCACACCATGTCTCAGGAGGTACTTGACCAGAAAGGAGTGACAGCCATTCTTAGTAGTTCTGGCTCACATCAAGTCAGAATTACGAGAACTTTGAGAGGTCACTTTATTCTAGAAGGCTTACTTTGATATTGAAGAGAGTGTGAGGCAACAATAGTCAACTTGGAGAGATCAAAGTCCATGGAAAGTTTAAAGGGAGAAAATATATATTTTCCATGTTTCTGTTTAATAGATAGTTCAGGATTTTCATCATTGGGAAGAAATGTTGCAACACAGCAAAATTGTAAATTCCTAAATAATTTACTGCCCTGAATATAAAAGACTTGTGAAAGGTGGTACTGAGGAGTAGCTAGGTGTGAATTCAGCAGAAAGTAGGATAAGGAAACTCTTCTGCATTGGTGATGCCATAGGAACTTGGGGAATGTGAGTTCTTACTCCAGACTAGGCCACAAGTGGTCCATGGAGCATTTGGGTGGTCATCTACATTAAATGTTTTTGAGAAAGTAATGAAGATTTGGATGATTCTTTTTATGCTTCTAATTATTTTGTTAGCTCAAATGGCTGCTGCAATTTGACCTATCTTGGTTTGACTGCCGAACTTACGCTAATTAGCTACTTGCTAGTTGCTGTTCACTTGATGCCTGACATTGAAGCACTTTATGAATGCTTATTAATGGCGAAATGGCTCCCATTTTACCGGCGAGAAAACAAATAAAAAATTACAGAACAAGTGATTAGAAAATGTGATTTGCTCATGAATTTGTTTAATTTCAGAGCCATGTTTCCTGAGCGCTAGTGTTATGTTTTTTACTCTGCTGTCTGAGTGTTGTTTAGGGAGTTTATAAAATTTGGATGCTCATGAACCTTCAAAGTGATTATAGTTTAGCAGCATTTACAAATTAATGGAAGTATCATGTTTTAGGGCATTAACTAGTTGTTATGAAGATGCAAAGGTCTCCTTCAAGGCACTTCCTAAATCTTATCTATAGTAAACAGACACAGCTTTCTTTTGCTCCCTGGGTTTCTATGTAGAACCAGCTCTCATTGCTTGTCCTTGATGCTGCTTATCATCTGTTGCCAGTTGGAGGACCCACAGCTTTTGTTCATGGCAGCTGATCTCCTTCATTGCATGCTCTGAGAAACAAAGCACATCCTGCATGATCTTTCTGGCATAATCTCAAAATTACACAGTATTATTTTTGCTGGCCACTAAAGTTGTCCAGGATCCAGGGGAGGAAGAGATTCCTCTCTTTATGGGAGGACTGCCAGACAAAAATAACCTAAAGGTGTATACAGAGTAATGGGAACATGGGACAGTTTTGTAGTTAAGATGCTGAATATCATAGCTCCTTAACAGAATGGTCTGGGGGTGATAGATGGCTTAGTGAATACAGCACTTGTCATGCAAAGTTGAGATCCCCAGAATCTACATAAAGCTGAATGTAGTAGTATAGATCTCTAATTCCAATACTCCATTTCCTAAGGTGAAATGAGAGAGGGAGACTGGAGGTGCCTGGAAGGGACACATGACTAGAAATTCTGTCTCAAACAAGATGGAAGACAAAGACTTATATTTGAGGTTGTTCATGACCACATAAGAAGCTGTGGCACATGTATGCCTGGACACATGTGTATGCACACATGCATACTCATACACAACCTAATTGGAAACTGTTCAAGAGTTAGCTTAAAAACACTAGACGTAAGGATCATCATTTCTGGATATGTAGAGAGAAAAAGTTGATAGTAAGAGATTTTACTGGTTTGAATTCATGTTTTCTTCATTTTTCCTGATGGATTTGTGGTCTGTCTTGGGAAATGATGTTTTTCATGGGTAGAGAGATTACTGTATCTTAACTGGTCTTATCCTTATTTGAAAGTTCTTAGCAATTGCTTGTTTTCATAATTGTAGTAGAACTATTCAACTGAATCATTATTTTTACACTTGGGTGTTGAATAATTTTTTTTTCTAAAATTGTATGTGGGCAAGGACTAATTTTGTGGAATTTGGAACTTTTCTAAGTTGATGTTTTCTTGTTATTTCTGAATTTCTGTCTTTGGGTTGTAGTTTTGTAAGCTGCAGGATAAAGTAGAGACAGCTGAGTCACGAGTATCTGTCTTGGAGTCCATGATTGAAGACCTACAGTGGGATATTGACAAAATTCGAAAAAGAGAACAGCGGCTCAACCGACATTTGGCTGAAGTCCTAGAACGGGTCAGTGCTGTTTTATAAAGGCTTTTAAAATGATTTATGAATGTATTTTTTTAAAAAAAATCTTTTTTATTTATTTTTATTTATTTGCCTTGGTGTTTGCCTGGAGGAACAACAGACAGTTGTCAGCTGCCCCGGTCCTCTGGAAAAAGCAGTCAGTGCTCTCAGCTGCTGTCTCTCCAGCCCCATGAATGTATTTTTATTATGTGAATGCATGTGTATGAGAGAGAAAGGGAATATATGCCATATGTGTGCAGGTTGGTGACTATGGAGACCAGAAGAGGGCTTGGATCCCTGGAGCTGGTATTACATGGAGTTGAGTCTCCAAGTGTGGGTTCAGGGAGCTTCCCAGCTGGGCTCCTCTGTAAGAGCAACAAATGTTTTTAACTACTCAGCTATTATCTCTCTAGCGTCTGACTTTTTTTTTTTTTTTTTTTTTTAAGATAATAGTCTTTTTCTTTGAGATTTTCATACATGTATACAATTATTTTTTGATTCTATTCATCTTCCATGCAATTCTTCTAGAACCTCTTTCCATATGCTTCCCTTCAAACTTCATCCTTTTTCAAATAACACTCTGAGCCCTATTAGGACTGCCATACACTCATTGGTGGGCAACATACCAGAGGCCATGACCCCAAAGAAATGACTTTCCTTCCTTAGCAGCTATCAACTGCCAGTAGCTCTTCAGCTAAGGGTAAGGCGAGCTCTTTCCTGTCCCACACTAGCGTGTTGATAGGCAGCCATAGCTGCTGTGAGTTCATGACTACAAGAGCCCTGTCATGTCCATAAGACACTGTTTCACAGTTGTCCTCCCCACCTTCTAGCCCTTAACAATCTTCCCTGAGCTGTATGTGCATGTGTGTGCACGTGCGCATGTTTGTGTGTGTGTGCATCGTCCTGTTTTTTGATGAGCACTTGATTATCACTTGTTCTCAGAACTTTGTCCAGTTGTGTGTCTGTAGTAACTAGCATCCACTGCAAACACGAGCTTCTTTTTTGGGGACTCATCTTTCTTATGCAACTTTCCCTTTTTTGTAGGTGAATTCAAAAGGTTATAAGGTATATGGAGCAGGGAGCAGTCTCTATGGAGGTACAATCACCATCAATGCCCGGAAGGTAAAGTCTGTCCCACCTGGGACATGGTGTTTTATTGGGAACAGGCCTTATGCTTAGGGACTGGGATTGATTCCCAGGCAACACAGTGACATTTGCAGGAGTGGAACAGTGAACATGGGAAGCATGAACTGGAATGTTCTTCATTCTCATCTGCTGTTACCTGATCTTTTCAGTTTGAGGAAATGAATGCAGAGCTTGAGGAGAACAAAGAGTTGGCTCAGAACCGACACAGTGAGCTAGAGAAACTTCGTCAAGACTTTGAAGAGGTCACTACACAGAATGAAAAGTTGAAGGTAGGAGGCACGACTGTGAGAAAAAACAAGTGCCTTGTTCATCAACATGTGAACCTGCATACTTTATGAAGAACAAGAAAAATATGGACAGTATTCAGCCTCTTTCATGATATAGCTCAACAAATCAAGTGTAGCGAAATGTGCCTTAACACAGCAAAGGCCATTTGTGACCTGCCATGCCAGCTGCTTACATGCCCTGTAAAGGAGTTGCAAGATTTAGGATGTCCACTCCTACCTGTTTGGTCAGTATCATACAAAGGCTCAACCATAGAAGTAGGCAGGCGTGAGAAAGGGGCTCCAGAGAGGAAGACAGGCACTGTAGAGGCCCTTGAGAACTGTACATGAGTTCAGTAATACTGTAGACTGTAAAATCATCAACAGACTTTATGGAAGCCATCTCATTTTATAGTAGCATTAAAAATAGTACATTTAGCCAAAGATGAGTGATTAAAGAAAATGTATAGATGTACAATGGAATGTTATTCAGTCTTGAAAAAGGAAATTTAGTCTTTTGGGTAGCATTGATAACCTGGGGGGACATTATGCAAAGTACAATAAGGCACAGATGAACAAATACTGCTTGAAATATGTGTATGCATATTCAGTATGGTGACTGGAATTTATTATCTGTATTGTGTACTTATAAGTAAATCTTAAAAGTTTCAGTTTACAAAGAGCTAACAAATGGTAACTGACTTGTTAGTGGTAGTTATTTTACACAGAACTTATATAAAAGAACACCATGTTGTATATCTTAACTTTGTGTAGTTATAATTATTCCTAGTAACACCAGGGAGGAATGCAGCTCTCATTTGTGTGCTGTATACTCACTTCCTTTTGTACGTGTTATCTGTACAAGTCTTGTTTTGAAACTGACTTAGAGTAACCAATAAAGGTTCATAGACTACATCAAAGTCCTGACTTAAAATTTGTTGAAAAAAATGAGCAGTAGAGTTATCAGAGTGAGTAGGGTAAAATGAGTGTAAGATAAATGGCAGGAAAAGGTGCATGCTGTGGGAGAGTGCTGGTTACATACTGTTTGTTGCCAGAGATGGGTCACAGATTTTGCTCCGCAGTTTCCTATAGATGCAGGTTTTATGACCATTGGTGTTTATTCCTCCATATTAGAATTCTCGCTTGCAGAGTCTTTACGAGAACAAAGAAGATTCTTTTAGAAATCTTCTTTATCTTCTCACTGATAGCCTGTCATTTATAGTTTATTTTTAGGTTAATACATAATAAAGATATTTGAACTGAAAGTGAAAAACTTTGTTAAAATTCTTGGGAAATTGGGGCTGGAGAGATGGCTTAGCGGTTAAGAGCACCGTCTGCTCTTGCAGAGGACCCGGGTTCGATTCCCAGCACCCACATGGCAGCTAACAACTGTCTGTAGTTCCAGTTCCAGGCAAACACCAAGGCAAATAAATAAATAATAAATAAAGTATAAAAAAAAAAAAAAAAAATTCTTGGGAAATTAAAGCAAATGGATGCTTAGGAAAAGCATGACCACTTTTATTACCTGTCAGAAATATTTTCTCTGTGACAGTTATAGAGAACAGCTAGTGACTGGAGTCTTCAGCTGTGTTTTAAAACAAATGTGCTGGTCAGGTGAGTTTATTGCAACTCTTCCAGAAGTTCTTCTAGCTTTTTTGGATTGGGGTTGAAACAATGTGAAACACATATGGAAATAGTCCTGGGTGACCTAGTTATGCAGGGACTGAGTTTGAGTTTTACCCAAGAGTAGTAGTATAGACTTCATAATTTTCTTAGTAATGGTTTCAAGTGTATGGGGCATCAGTGAGTTTAAGATGCTTCCAATGTGATTTGGGGGAAGTACTGCTTCACTCTGAGTCTGACTTTTTCCTTGGGCTTTCCTAAGGTGGAATTGCGGAGTGCAGTGGAGGAAGTGGTTAAGGAAACCCCAGAATATCGCTGTATGCAGTCACAGTTTTCTGTCCTGTACAATGAGAGTCTACAGTTGAAAGCCCACTTGGATGAGGCTCGAACTCTTCTTCATGGCACCCGGGGAACTCACCAACGCCAGGTTGAACTCATTGAGGTAACAGTGAGTTTTTTTTGTTGTTGTTGCAGTGGTGGGTATAGAACCCTGCACACTACCACTGAGCCAGCCATTTCCTCGCCTGCTTTGTCTTCTCTGTGTAATTGCCTGCCTAGTAAATTTTATGGTTTTACTCCCATGTATAGTTAGTTAATATCCCATTCATCTAGTGGGTATATAAGTATAAGACAATAGAATTCCTGCTTTCATGGATCTTATAGTCCACTGGGAGAATGGAACTCTGTTGTAAAATGTTTCTGACCCAGACTTTCCAGGCCTGGACCAGAGGTTTGACAGCACTCTGGCAGTCCGACAAACCCACAAAAACACACGCCGTCCCACAGAATCACACAAACACTTGTATTATTTTTACTCTGATTGGCCTAGGCCCAGGCATATAACTTGCTAACTCCTTCATCTGAACTCACCCATCTTGTTCAGCCACGTACCTTTTCTCAGAGCAGCATTTCAGCTTCTTTCCTCTGCATCTCCTGGAAGCTCCAGTGACCCTGGAAGCTATGTCTGGTGTCTGTCTCTGCTCTGAGATGTTCCCAAGTTTTCTTAACCTGGTAGCCCTGCCCACACTTCCTGTCTGCCTTTAGCCAATCAGCTTTTATTAAGTCCATAGGCAGGACAAATATTTACAATGACAGGAAACATTAGCAGCATAACATAATCACACTACAGGACTCAGGTTGTAGCATGATTCAGTGGTATTTATCTAAAGCTGTGGTGATGGAGGAGACAGCATCTGTTTTGACTATAAAGTCTTTCTGATGAGGAAGTAGATGATAAAGACCAAAAGTTTGTTGTATTAGAAGTAGAAGTGTGCTGTGTCTTTAGCCTTCATGAAACTTTGACTACAGCCACACATATGGGGACAACAGGTGGACATTTTGCCTTTGTTACATTTAATGCACATTTAGGTAAATTAGTTTGAAGGTATAACTTTAATCTTGATTTGTATGTTCACTTTGTATCTTTTGTAGTCCTTAAGATAATGTTTAAAGTAGCTGGAATTTTTATGTATGTTGGTTAAATAAACTGAATACTAGTTTATATTTACTTCTGGACAGTGGATGGATAGTTCTCCATCTGAATTGTAATCTCAGAGCTAGATGTCATTTCCTTTATTTCTTCAGTGTTCTGGCAGGTTCTAAAGTCTTGTTTCTAAACCACATCTTGTGTTTTTTAAGTATCTAAGCAGAGATTTTCAGAGTTTGCATTCTTTTTTTTAGCAGTTGGTTTTTTCAAAATCTTTTGCGGTGGTTGCAGATTGAATTTAGGAGACAGAATAAAGTTATGTGAATTTCTTTCCTTTTTTTTGGTTCTTTATCTGTAGCGAGATGAGGTTAGTCTGCATAAGAAGCTAAGAACTGAAGTAATCCAGCTGGAGGATACCTTGGCCCAGGTCCGAAAGGAGTATGAAATGCTGAGGATAGAGTTTGAGCAAACTCTTGCTGCTAATGAACAAGCAGGTAAAATTAATCTTGCTCTGTGCTGTGTTCTGTTTGTTGTTAATTTTTTCTTTGAAATAAAATGGGATTGTTAAATTCTAAGTTATACTCAGAAAACCTGAAGTACCTGGAATCAAATTCATTTTGACACAACTCAAGCAGTTGACTTTCATTTTCTGAAAAAGAGCATTTCTTTTGGTACCTCTCCTTGCTATTTAGAAGTTCTTGATTTGCTTTGGGCTTCTCTCCTTGAGCCTTTGCTCTTTAAAAGGATCTTCGCATTGTTACTGCTGTGTTTTTCAGGTCCCATAAACCGGGAGATGCGCCATCTCATTAGCAGCCTCCAGAATCATAACCACCAGCTGAAGGGGGAGGTTCTGCGGTATAAACGGAAACTGAGAGAGGCACAGTCCGACCTGAACAAGGTATCCTGGAACAGTGGAATAAGCATTGTTTGTCATGGTGATGGTAAGGGAGTTAAGGCTAAGGGAAACAATATGTTCCACAGAGGTGATGTGTGGCTTTCCTTGCTTTGTCCTAGACACGTCTGCGCAGTGGCAGTGCCCTCTTGCAGTCTCAGTCTAGTACTGAAGACCCCAAGGATGAACCCACAGAGCTAAAGCAGGATTCTGAGGATCTGTCCACTCATTCTTCAGCACTGAAGGCATCTCAGGAGGATGCCAGTGAAGTTAAATCCAAACGGGAGGAAGAAGAGAGAGAACGAGAAAGGAGAGAGAAAGAAAAAGAGCGAGAACGAGAACGAGAAAAGGAAAAGGAGAGAGAACGAGAGAAACAGAAACTGAAAGAGTCAGAAAAAGAGAGAGATTCTGCTAAGGATAAAGAGAAAGGGAAGCATGATGATGGAAGAAAAAAGGAAGCAGAAGTTATCAAGCAGCTAAAGATTGAACTCAAGTAAGCGATGTTTAGAATGATTCAGAGCCTGAACGTAAGAGTGAAATGTTTGTTTTATGGTATGGCTCATCCAATCATTATATAGTATTCTAGATGCAGCTTAATGTACAACTAATACGGTTTCAACTTTGAATCAGATATATAGTCAGATGGCCTACCTGGGTATTATATAGTGTTGCTGAGTGGTTAGGAGCCAGTCAGCTCCTGGTTGAGGCGTTTACTTCTCATGAGTACATATTAAGAGAACAGATACCACATGGCAATAGCACAGGAAAGGATACTGGAAATTGACTACTGCTTTTAGATTTGGGTAATTTGCTGGCATCTTTTTATTTTAAATTATCCTACATCTCTAATTTATTTGCAGTTAACTGGTTTGGAGGTATGCCAGCCCAAACCAAGAATTCCTTGGGCAGTTTCCTCCTCCAGAATTCAGACAGAAGGATAGATTTAACTCAGTTCAACACTACCTTTGTCCTGACATAACACATTGTCCTATTTCCTCCTGCATAAACAATAACATCTGGTGGAACTGGCTCATCTGACTCTATTTTTCATGGTTTACACTTTAAATTTAAGGGTTCACTGTACTTAAAGTACTTGAGCTCACATATAGTTAAGCTTAAGAATTTAGTAAGATATAGAGTGTTACTCTTCAACTGATGTTTACAGCTACCATTACAATGCTAGGATTAGCAATTTATTTTAAACTTCAAAATTTTCTTGTTTTTGATTTTTTAAAAAGTAAAGTCATTTCTCCCTATAAAAAAGTCATTTGAATGATTTGACTACATTCAGTAGATCTGTCTACTAACTCTCAGTTTCTGAGTGTACCCCTTTAATGTGCCTATGTCACAAGGGGCACAGTCAGTCACTTTATAATTTTGTGTTGCAGAATTGCACAAATGATTCATATGTATGGGTTTCTTTGTTGTGCTTTTCAAGTATATTTCAGAAGTCTATTAGTATTCTATGGAAATGTGTCTTTCCTGTATGACATAGAGTAGAAAAATTGTTATCAAATATTATGTTCCATCTCCAGTGCTCTTGTTCTGATCCTTCATTTTCTCTCTGTTCCTTTCCTCTTCTTCCCTGTAATAGGAAAGCACAAGAGAGCCAGAAGGAGATGAAACTGCTACTAGATATGTATCGCTCTGCCCCTAAAGAGCAAAGAGACAAAGTGCAGCTGATGGCAGCTGAGAAGAAGTCGAAGGCTGAGGTAACTGAGCCTTCTGTCATCTGTCATCCTGGTGACAGTCTTCATTTGTGGGGCTGCCCTTTGTACTTTCATCTTTAAAACTAGTATTCAACTTAGCAGGTTTGTCCACTTTTTCGAAGAGTGTTTATGGGTGTGGTAGCCCAGGCCTTTAATCCCAGCACTCAGGAGGCAGAAGCAGGTGAATGTTTGAGTTTGAGGACAGCTGTGGGTACACAGACAAATATTGTCTCAAAAAAGCTTAAAAAAAAAAAAAAAGATGGTCTAAAGTCAGGATTTAAAATTCACTGCAAGGTAATAAAATATGTCAGAATTATGCAAATTTGGAATTAGTCTTTAAATTTTTTTTAGTCTTTAGTTGGTCTTTAGAAATTATTACCAGTTTATCTTTGTTACTACTTTAGTTCTCTTTTTCTGTTTGCATTTTAGAGGGATTTTTTTTTTTAATTTTTATTATTTTGTACATAAGGGTGTTTTCCTTGCCTGTCTGTCTGTACATCACATGTGTGCCTGGTATTATCAATAGAGGCCAGAAGAGGGTACCTAGAATTGGAGTTAGAGATGGTTATGAGGTTTCATATGGGTATTAGGAATTGAACCTAGGTACTCAAGAAGTTCAGCCAATGTTCTTAACCACTGAACCATCCCATCATCTCTGAGGGGAATGTTTTTGTTTATTTGTTTGTTCTTGGCTTTTTGAGATAGGGTCTCTCTATGTAGTCCTGGCTATCTTAAAACTGATGATATAGGCCAAGTTGGCCTCAAACTCTCAGGCATCCACCTGATTATGGGTCCTGGGATTAATGTCATGCACCACCATGTCCACCCCAAGAGGAATGTTTTTATTTTTGAAAATTTGAGACCTAAGAAAAAGACAGTTTGAACACTTGCAAAGAAAACTATGTGTAATGGGCAAAACTGCTGCCTATAGATGCATAAAATGCAGGAATGATGATGTGGTGTGCTCAATTGAGTTATTCTCAGTTTTATCATTTATCCTGTTCTATATTTCTTTATTGTGTGTTTATGTGGGCCTTCCATGTGTGCATAATGTTGTTTGATTTTTGGAAGTGCTTGATGGTTTCTCTTAGTTTTTTATATGATCCTTTTTCTCCTGTAGTTGGAGGATCTCAGGCAAAGACTCAAGGATCTAGAAGATAAGGAGAAGAAAGAGAACAAGAAAATGGCTGATGAGGATGCCTTGAGGAAGATCCGTGCAGTGGAGGAGCAGATTGAATACTTACAGAAGAAGCTAGCCATGGCTAAGCAGGTGGGCACTCCTTTATTAATACTATAAGTAGAATCTGAAAGGTAAGTGACTATCAGTGAAGTTTGACTTGAATCCTACTTCTTTGTTGTTTATAATTTTTATCATTTTCTTTGTTATTTCATTGAAATTCTTGTCTATCATCTTTCCCTTGCTTTGTTTTGTATATCTGATGGCAGAAGATTTTATCTTCCGTGGACTAGCTGTTATTTCAGACATTGTTTACTGAGGACCTCTTCTTTCTTTGCTTACTGTAATTGAGGGATATAGTTATTAGAAAATAAAAGTTTTTATACTGTACCAATAGAGACAAAACTGATGCGGGTAAACAGAAGGAAGTTCTACTTTTCTCTGCTCATCCCTTGACATTGTCAAATTTACTAATTGATCCCTCATTTTAGGAGGAAGAAGCTCTCCTCTCTGAGATGGATGTCACAGGACAGGCCTTTGAGGACATGCAGGAACAGAACATCCGTTTGATGCAGCAGTTGCGGGAGAAGGATGATGCAAACTTCAAGCTCATGTCAGAGCGAATCAAGTCCAATCAGATTCATAAATTGCTTAAAGAGGAAAAGGAAGAGTTGGCTGACCAGGTTCTGACACTGAAGACGCAGGTAGTTGGGATGCATGGAGTTGTCTGTTTTATTCAAGTTCACGTCTGCATGAAGACAGGAGAACTGATCATCATGCCTTCTTTTCTTTGAGTGATAGATATACTGCAAATTCAAGTGCAGACTAGAGTCTCACTGGATGTTTTCTTTTCACCTGGGTGCTTCTGGATGTTGAGATGAAAGTTTGTGAGTGAGAAGCCAGAAATGGATGTGTGATTTTACTTTCTACCTGTTAGGATTGTTGGTTGTACTTTGTGGATTGATTTTAAGAAAAAGTACTTCAAAACCTCTATCTGTTCTGAAAGAAATGGAGTTAAATTTGGTTTGGGTTAAGTGTTTATGTTCTGGTTGGGGTGGTTATGCTTTGAGGATTAGTATAGCTACAGAAGATGACTATCTGTAAATATAATTTTCTATTCTTGACAATATAGATTCCCAAACTTTGAGTATTTATGAATTATTTTATGTGAAAAATTGAAGCCTTCAGTAATCATAATCTTGGATACATTTTGAAAATTCATGGGAAAAGTCAACAATAGCTTGATGTTTCTGACATGTAATTTTTGTGGATGGATAGACTGATTTTCTTTTCCTACCTTCTTACATTAAAATATAATTTTTCTCTTGCACAGGTAGATGCCCAGTTACAGGTAGTAAGGAAACTGGAAGAGAAGGAGCACCTACTTCAGAGTAACATTGGCACAGGGGAGAAGGAGCTAGGCCTTAGGACTCAGGCCTTGGAGATGAATAAGCGCAAGGTTTGCTGACCTCTGTAACGTGGCATGTGGGGTGGGCCTGCCTGGAGTGTTTAAGTTTACTGTGGATGTCATTCTCTTCCCTAGAAGAAGGGATGATAAGATGATGTTTGTGTATCGTAGGCAATGGAGGCAGCCCAGCTTGCGGATGACCTCAAAGCACAGCTGGAACTAGCTCAGAAGAAGCTCCATGACTTTCAGGATGAAATTGTGGAGAACAGTGTCACCAAAGAAAAAGACTTGTTCAATTTCAAACGAGCACAGGCAAGAGCAGTTGTCTTTGATTGTGTTTACCTATTCAGTGCTTTTGGAGGGCTGTGGTGAATTTTGTATACTTACCACAACTAGACTGAAGAGCCTTGTGGGACTGGCATTGTCTGCTTCATGCTATGTTCACTAGTTGTAAAACAAATAGCTACAAAATCTGTAAAGTGGTGAACTGTTAAGAATTAATACAACTCCAGTAGAAGATTAAAATCATTGCTAGTCTCAGTTTCCTCATGCCAGTTATTTCTTATGATAGCTTTATGTCCTTTTCCATAGGTCTATAAATTATTTAGTCCAGGTCTACCCTCACCATGAAGTTAGTTAGTCACCACGGAATGAGGCAGCCTGTTCTCTTCAGTTCGGGTTGTGTTCTCACCTGACTGAAATTGCTCTTGTAGGTGCAGTTCTGAGTTGGGGATAGGATTAGGGTTTTCTGTTATGAAACAAATATCTTGTAAACAGACATTTGCAAGTTCCTACATTCCTAAAGATAACCGGACATGAAAGGACAGGAAGTTCTTTGTTTGTACAATAGAAAGGTCAAGTTGGAGAAGTTATTTCTGTCAAAAATGGCAGATCTGAGAAATGTGTCTACTGTGTTTACTGCCTTGCTATAGGAGGACATATCTAGGCTTCGTAGGAAGCTGGAGACCACCAAGAAGCCAGACAATGTGCCCAAGTGTGATGAAATTCTGATGGAGGAAATAAAGGACTACAAGGTTAGAAAACCTGATTCGTTTTGTGTTTATCAGGGCTTGAAGTGGTCTACTAATGCACTGAGACCGTAGATACTGACTTTACACAAAAGCCAAAGTGCTCAGCTGGAGCACTGAGAGAAGGCAATGGTCTTCACATGAAGGCAAGCAGAGACTGGTTTGTCTGTCTGTCTGTCTGTTTATTTATTTTTAGGGGAAAATGGTGCTCTTTTCCTAGAGCTCAGCAGTCTTGTATATTTACTTATATCTCATAGCCATTTGGATCATAAACTTTATGATTCCTCAGACTCTGATTTTTTTCAATTTTAGGCACGGCTGACCTGCCCCTGCTGTAACATGCGTAAAAAGGATGCAGTGCTTACCAAGTGTTTCCATGTTTTCTGCTTTGAGTGTGTGAAGACTCGCTATGACACTCGCCAGCGCAAATGTCCCAAGTGTAATGCTGCTTTTGGTGCCAATGATTTCCATCGAATCTACATTGGCTGATCACAGTCAAGGTTAAGAGGAGCTGGCTAGACAAGCACTTACTCATTAGCCACCAGGCCTCTACCTCTTCTCTCCTTGACAGTCTGGCCAACTCCCTTGCTCCTCAGACTTTGTCCAGGCTCTCCTCTCCAGTAGCTGAAGAACGTTAGAGAAAAAGGACCTCAAGTCTTGAATTTTAGAATGAACTAGAAACTACTGCTGTTTGTCTTCCCTACCAGCTTTGTTTGTGTACTTCTTTCAGATTTTTCAGGGCCTCTCCTGTTAACTTGGAATGCCTGTTCCTTCTGAAGAAGTAGGTTGATAGTTTTGACATTGAGGAGGGAATGCAGGTACAGTGAATATATGCTATTATGGAGGAGAGAACTTTTAGAAATAAGCTTTCTATGGGCCCAGATTTCTTGATTTAGGTAGTAAGCCTTTTCTTAACATAGGTTATAAAATGGTGTAATTGTGATGGTCTCTCCTGGAAGGTTTGAAGCCTTAATGAAATTATATCCAGGATAATTCAGTTTATTTCCTACTTCTACCAAAGTGACTTAGGGTCACTTGGATTCCTTGCTAAAGTTATTTATGTGTTAAGTATTTAGATACTTGATAGTTTTTTAATTTCTTAAGGCCAGAATAATTTCAAAGAAGATAGCCCCAGTGTTTTTTTACTGATATAAGAATTGGAACTTAAGAATCTGGAATGAGATTGTGAAGAGATCTGGGGAGTCTGGGAATGTGACCCAGGGAGGTGTTGGTGAGCTATGAATTACTCTCATGCTTCTCTCCAGAGGGATTGCATGATCCATTTCCAGAAGATTCTCAGTAATGTTTCCGTAGGATTTTAATATATTCCACATACTTTAATTAAAGCAGGACTTGGTTTGTTTTTGTGTTTGTTGTTGTTGTTATGTACAAATAGTATGATTTTATTATCCCTGCTATTCCAAAACTGAATTTTTAAGATAGGGTTTCTTGCTATGTAACCCAGGGTGGCCTTGAATCATGACAGTTCTCTTTTCTCAGCCTTATTGGAGCTAAGATTGGGGATGTGTGCCACCATGCCCCAGTGAAATGGATTCTTTTGAACAGAATTAATAAAATTTACAGACTGGCTGTATTCTCTGTATTTAGTTTTCTATTGAATTGAGGTAGTTTTCTCCTTTACTGGTTGTTTTGAGTCTATGCTAACTATTGTTGGTTGTTTTCACTTTTGTTCTTTTGAGAACCTGCTACCCAGCTCCCAAATAAACCATACAGGAAGGCTTATTCCCAATTATAAATGCTCAGCCTTAGTGTGCCTTGTTTTTTGCCAGCTTTTCTTAATTTTAAATTATCTCATCTACTTTGCATCTGGGCTTTTTTCTTTTCTTCTGTATATCTTACTCTCACACTTATTCTGTGGCTGGCTGGGTGGCTGAGTAGCTTACCCCGGCATCCTCCCCTCCTTGTTCTCTTGCTCTTCTTTTCTTCCCAGGTTTCTCTCTTTGTCTGCCAACTCTGCTTATTTCTGTCTCTTGCCTTGCCTTTATTAGACCAGTCTTCACAGAGTTAAACAAGTGCAACATAAACAAAAGTAACATACCTTAAATAATATCGTACATAACTGACTACCTAAAAGGAAGAGTGTTGTTTAATTTTTACCACAGTGACTGTGCCTTAATCTACTGCTATTCCAGCCAGCAATTGTGACTCCTTAGTTACCAGCTGCATGAGCACTCAGGCCACAGTCTGGTGGAAATTCTCTTCCTTTAGGCACCTTCTCTGTCACTGCCTTCAAACTAAAGATAACTTTAACTAAATCTCTTTTGTTCTATTTATAAATAAGACTCGATAGATATTCAAAGTCTGGGGTGAAAACCTGCTAACTCAGAGAAGTTGAGTAGCAACTAGCTAATCTTTCCTTGTTAGTGTCTCCCGAAAGGGCTTGCCCTTCCACTTAGCAAAAACAAAACAAAACAAAACAAAACAAAACAAAACAAAACAAAACAAAAAAATGGTGTAACATTCAAAACCCCTCTCTACTACTTTGGGTGCATCTTTCTTTCTCTTCCAGATGCCCTCTGATGCTGTATTATTACTTTCTACCAATTAGTTGCTTACACAGTCTCCTGACTGAAGGTTAACTTTATTTAATATGTGCAAATGCTAACTTTGGGTTCATAATGTTCCCTAACAGAGACTACTTAGGTCTCCTCTAGCTCCTTAGTGGAGGTAAGAGGTAGTTCCCCTGGTATTTTTTGGGGTGAGAACTTTTGAGTTTTTTATAAACTAGCAGAGCAGAAATTTTCTCTGCCCAGTAAAGATAAGGGGGATCCTTTGTGTTCGTTACTTGGCCTAGATAATGGTCAAGGGCGTGTTCCTGTCTGTCCTCACCAGCTGTCATCATAGGATTTTGTGATGAATCCACCTTTATATGATAGGGATTTAAGAATGGAATCTAGTTGTATGAGATTCACTTGGTTATCAAGAGAAACCATTGGGTTGTTGCTTCTGCTGACAAGCATACATACATGTGTATTTGTGTACACACAGCATATTGGGATTAGGCCCTAGACATAACTGTTGCATTTGCTATTAGGACATGCTCCTCTTGCTTCTGGCACTTAGAGGGCAGGCAAGCTTGGGCATAACAAGGAACCAACTGGACTACTTGGGCCCTGGGTGGTTTATAATATTAGCAGTTCATGTCAGTTGGCTTAGAGGCCTGGCTGTTTGGTAGCTTGAGAATACTGGCCTGTGGGGTGAAGTAGAGGGAAACATTCATTTCCTAGAATGTTGGGTTAAGAAGAAGCTAAGTGAGAAATCGAAGTCCATGCAACAGAAGGTGAATTCTCAAGATCATTTTTAGGAAATGTTCAAAAATGTCCCCTCCCCCCAACAATTTTTCTTTACCTGCATGGGAGGTTGTGGATAGATGTCAGGAATATATCTGGAATTTGATGTCACATTTTGTTTTGGTTTTAAGTACATGACTTTAACAGTTCTTCAAATCCTCAGAGGAATTTCAAAACTTGACATTCCCCTAAAGTTAGAAATAATAGCTCAAGATCTATAGAAAACAAGGTAATTGCTTTCTTCTTTTTTTTTAAATTTAAGAAGTATTTTTTCCTTTTACATATGCTCCACTGTTTTCTCTTCCTCTTCTTTCTTTCCTCCACTCCTCAAAGTGGGAAAGGCCTCCCTTAAGTAATCAACACAGGGTAACATACCAAGTTGAAGCTGGATCCAACCCCTGTATTAAGGCTGAGCAATGCATCTTATCATAGGGAATGGACTCTAAAATGCCAGTTCATGTAGCAGGGATAATGCCTGATCCCATATCCAGGGGACCCACTGACAGAGGGATCTAGTGACTATCATTCTCATTCAGAGGGCTTAGTTTGGTCCCAAATAAGCTCTCCAGTGCCAGCCTCCATTAAAGTGAGTCAGCTGCCCTTGTGGTTTTTTCCATTATGCTCTTGGCCCTCTTTCCTGCCTACCTTGCTACTCTAGTTGTTCCTTCTTCTCTTTAACTGAGTTCTAGGAGTTTGGCCAAGTGCTTGGCTGTGGGTGTCAGCATCTGTTTCTGTTAGTCATTAGATGTAGGTTCTATGATGACAATTCGGGTAGTCACCAGTCTGACTACAGGAAAAGGCTAGTTCACTCACCCTCTTCAACATTGTTAGGAGTCTTAGCTGCGACCTCACAAGTAATTTCTTTATGGCAAAGTTTCTCAATTTAAAGTAGAAAGTGTTAGACATTGTAGGAAATTCTCTCTCTTCTTGTCTCCCTTCTTCCCCCCAGCCCCTGTGCTTTCTATTAGAAACATTTTACTGATGTTGACCAAAATCAGTTGTGTTTAATTGGAGGCATATATATGGCTTATCCCTATTCACAGGGGTCATTTTTATGAGCTGTTCCTGCTAGCTCTTATATTATTCATAAATTTTTATTGGTTACTTTGTTTTTTATCTTATTTTTTGTCTAGATCACTAACTATCCTTGTCCTTCCAGGACAGAGGAGTGCTGTACTTAGAGAATAATGTGCATACCACTGGAGTGATACATGATTTGATGATTTCAAAACAATAAAGTAATTATTTGTGCTCTAGACCTACTGAGGTGATGATATTTATTCTCTTTAGAAGTGATATATTAGTCTCATTCCCATTGTCATTTGTTGGTTGGAATGCTTTTACATTTTGTTCAAGATTTTTTTGTGGGGGGTTTTTGATTGCTTGTTTTTCTAAGGATAACCAACTGATTGATTAAACCCAAGTTTCAGTGGGTCTAAAGAAATACTTTGACTTGTGTGGTGGTATGAATGAGAATAACCCTCATAGACTTGTATATTTGAGTTCCCAGTTGGTGAAATTGTGTGGTAGAGATTAGGTATGTGGCCTTGCTGGGGGAGGAATGTTAGTTGGGGTGAACTTTAAAGTTTCAAATGCCTGTGCTATTTCTAGCTAGCTCTCTGTCATGCTTGTGAATTGAGAAGTGGGCTCTCAGCTACTGTTCAGTATCATGTTTGCTTGCTGCCATGCTCCTCACTGTGATAGTAATGGACTCTGTCTGGAACTGTGAGCCCCAAATTAAATGCTTTTCTTTCTTTTTTTGAAAGCTGCTTTGATCATGTTGTTTTATCACAGCCATAGAAAAGTAACTAAGACAACTAGTTACTCTCATTAAAATCCTGATTGACTCCTTGAAAGTAAGTAAGGACCAAATAAGAAATGGTTGGTTTTTGTATATTTGGATTGTATTTATACAGTAAGAAATCCTTGGTATGGAAAAAATATTTAGATCTTAAATGTTTGGAATACCAATTATCTCATGTAAATAAAGCTTAGAAATCCTTCCAAGGATTTCTGCTCAACTTTAGTCCCTTCTCTACATTAGCTATTAAGGTCTTATAACCTGCTTCACAATCAAGATTTGAATTTGGAAAGAATAGTGTCAGAATAATTTAACCCAGCATGTAGCAGAGGCATGTAGTGATCACTAAAATTGTCTGAGTAACTCAGCTTTTTTGCTTCTGCCAGCTGCTCAGAAGTCTCCCTTTATTGTACATGTGTATTAATTCAAGCCGTATTTTTTTTCTTTTTCAGTGTGCTTTTCTTTATATATTGAAGTAAACTTTACATTTCAAATATTTGAATGATGGAAAGTTTAATTTATGACATGCATGTACAACAAATAACACCTTAACTGCCTTAGGACTTTTTGTACATTTAAATTTTTGTTTTGTGGGTTAATATGTGTATGATGTGTGTATGTGTGTGTTTGACTGCATATGTGTGGAGGTTAGAGGACAACTGGTGTCAGTTCTTGCCTTCTACATTGTTTGAAACAGATCTCTTGTTTCCCCATGTGTTTGCAAGGCTAGCTGGTGCTATGGATTATTCTCATTGTTAATTACAAAAAAAACTGATTGGCAGATAACAGGGCAAAAAGAGACTGGGCAGGACAGCCTGATGCAGAGAGGATGATAGAAGGAAGGAGGGTTAAGTAAGGATAGTTGGGAGATGCCAGCCAGTCGAAGATGTATAAAAAATGTGGTAACAAGCCATGAGCCATGTGGCAAAGCACAAATAGAAGTATGGGTTAATTTAAGTGTAAGAGTTAGCTAGTAACAAGCCCGAACTACTGATCGAGCATTTATAATTCATATTCAGTCTCTGAATCAGTTATTTGGGATCAGGTGGTGAGAACAGGAAACATCAGTTTACACGCTGCCATATTAGCTTTCAGAGAGTCTCTTGTTTCTGCCTCCAATCTTGCCATAGGAGCACTGCGATTACAGATACCTTTTATACACCTGGAGTTTACATGGCTTTTGTGGATATGAACTCAGTCAGACTCTCATGCATTCACTGCAGTTACTTGACTCACTAAGGCATCTCCCTGGCTCTGTTGTGCATTCCTATACCAAAATATATATCACATTGTACTGTTAGATTGTATATCTCATAATCAACTAGATTGAGCCTTATAGGTCCCTGAGTTCAGAATCTCGTATTACCTTGCTATTTCCAGCAGCTTATCCAATACCTGGTTCCCCAGAATGAATGAATGATTCAAAACGTCTTGGGGAAGTTGGTACTTTTATTAGGTTATAGTAAGCTCATACTTTTATGATATTCAACTTGGTTATATTTCAAAAGAATGTATGTAGACAATATGTTAGGCTAGAAGATTCATGAAGGCAAGTTTGCAAGCTGCTGAAATTGCTTGGATTGTCAGAGACTGCCTGCATGTCTGTAGGGCTGCTGAGTGATTTGGTGCTGTTTGTAGAGTACTTGCCAGGACATAGAAAGCACAACAAATGCAGATGTACAATTCTTGTTAGGCTTGTGTCTGCTGGACCAGTGCAAGTGCCATTGTCATTTCAGCTTCCCTCTGATCTATAGTGCTGGTGGTCAAGCCGAGGCTTGGGTCAGAGTAAGACAGGGGCATTGATTAAGAGGTAGGCATTGACCAAAATGCTAACAGTACTGTATTATGGTTGTGCTGTTTGCACATTTATCTCTGCTACTGTTGCTAGCTGTGTAACCTTGGGCTGATCACAAAATCTCTCTGACTTGTTTTTTTCTACCGGTAAACTAGTAGTAGTTGACTCTTCTAGACTACATCAGATGGCTATAATCTAATCACATGATTAAATGAGCCCATGTCTTATAATAAGTGCCCATAAATGTTGGCTATTACAGTAGGTTTATAACTCCTGGAAAGATCAAATTGAGAGAAGGTCCTTCAAGGCTAAGACCATACCTGCCTTTTCCACTGTTGTGTTTTACTATCTAGGACATGCTTATTGAATTTCCAAAAGAAGATAATTAGGTCAGTTTTTAGAGACCTGTGTAGAGTGGGTTTTTTTTTTTTTTTAAATACTTTTCATAATGTCTTTCTCATGTAAATATGTTTTTGCCTTCTAATGCCCAGTCTCTGCATTCTCTCAGCATATCTTGTGTTGCTATGGACTAGACCAAAGAAATATGCATAAGCCATCTAAATCTTGCATCAGTGGATCTCCTGTGAGGAAGGGACTGGTGCCTTGCCAATATTTGAATCCCCCCAAAATGCCAGCAACAGCACTGAAAGTGAAGTTTCTATCTGAACATTTATTCCACAGTCATAGAAACCGAAGATGGAAAAGACCTGAGGACATCTAGTCCATCCCCGTGGTTGTACAAGAAAAGTGGCTGGAGCAAAACAGCCTGTTCACATCATGCTCACAAGACAGCGTTTCAGTTCTTGGAGCGGAGCAGTTGCACACACACTGAAATGAAGACGCAGGGCAAATACTGTTCACAGACCTTAAGGAAATACTTAGAAGCACTTCATTTTCATAAAATAATTGGCAACTAAACAGAACAGAGTGAGGAAATTCCTAGGTAGGATGTGGGGGTGGGGGTAGAAAGGCAAAACAAAACAAGGCAGGTGGTGAAGTGGTTTTAATGGCTAAAAAAGCAATTTCTGCTGAAGACTGAGTGGATTTTCAGGGTTGCCTTTCCAAATAGGAGTTGAGAGGAAAAGGTACTCTAACGTGGTTTCTTTTCCTTTCTTGAACCACTATGCACCCAGGCTCTAGTAGATCCAACAGAGTTGTCTCACTGATGCAGTTCTGTTCTGCATAGCTCCACATTATCGTTTCTCAGGGGACAAGGGAAGCAGCCATTTCTGAATAGAGTTTGTTCAAATCTTATGAATAATAGAAAATCCTGGCACACTACAGACCCTAACTTCTTAGGTCTGTGTGACTGCCTCCTTGACTGTCCCAGCTACTGAAGGAATACCCCTCTTGTGGCAAATAAACCGTGGAACCCTTAGTTAAACAAACCAGCTTACCCAGTCATGTTTTGTGTGCTTCCCATGCCACGTCCCCTTGGAGAATAGTCACATCCTTTTGAAATGTGAAACAGTTGGACATATTCCAGGTTTTCTAGTACCAGAGCCTGGATGGAACCAGAGATTTCCTGATCCCATGAAGTGGGAGTTCAGGTGACAAGGCAGCATCCCTTAGCTTGTTCCAACAGTACTGCCCCAGGAAACTGTAAGTCTGAGGGGTAGGTGAGGGACCTGAGGTGGAGCAGAACAAAGGTTTGAAAGGACTCTCCCTTTCTTGAAATTTTTGTACAAAACACAGCACACTGTTTCACAAATTGCAAAACACTGTTCAATTACTACCATTAAAAATTTTGCTATTTATCATGAAAACTTCACAAGCAATTATGTTTTTTTTTTTTCACCCAGGACATTGAAAGCATTTTAAGCAGTGCTGACAGCAGTAAGCCTCCTTTACTCTTGGCCCTTGTATCCTGACCACTGCATTGGCCAAGTAGCTCCTTTTAAGAGCATGCATTATTTCTCTGCTCTGTGGGATGCTTTGCAAGGTGATCACTACTCAGAATGCCTCAGTAGAGAAGCTTAAGATAAATCAGATATACAAAAATCCAAACTTACAAAACAGATACCTTAAGGGAAAATTGGTTGCATTACAAAAGGATTCTTTACAAAAGAATTCACCTCTGTGTTCCCTTAAATAGTCAGCCTCTCAAGTACAGTGGGAATATGAGTTGTTGCCCAAATGTCTGTGTACTACAAGAGCATGGCTGTCATGAGGTACACTATATATCAGTCTTTCAGGGATACTCAGCAGTGTCCCCAGGGCGTTGTTATAGACAGGTGGGAATGGCTAAGGGATGGAATTTGCCCGAGGCAGCTGAGGCCTGCTGAAATGAGTATTGGAGGGGATGAGGGCTTTGCAAAGCACATTGTCCTCTTGATTTTTTGGGCATATTTCCCCCTCATTGGAATGTTTAACCTGTGAGACGGAAGTCTGTTTTTACAGCCCCCATGCCTTCTCTTGATCTGAGCTTACTTGCACTCCTAGGTTTAGGCTGCCATTTAGGCACTTGTTGCTCAGGTGTTGTGATTTCAAATTAGGGAGCACTATCTTTAGGGATCTTGTAGCTCTTGGAGAAGTGCTGACATTGTATCTCAAAGTGGGAGTTCGATGGTGGAAACACCACCCCATTTACAGATCTGAACACTTCTTGGGACAGTGTTGCATGTTCATTGTAGACATTAAAATAACTGAACAAGTGAGTACCGAGAAGATGCAGTATTGATCAACAGGAATGTCTACTTCTAAATGTAACCCTGATGTTAAGGTGGGAATATAGAAACCAGTCAGTAAGTAGTTGAGTGATGAAGTAAAAGAAAAGATAGGCTCTCCTTTCTTCTCACATGCCTGGAGGTGTTCAAACTTCCAGAGCAGTGCTTCTCTGAGAGTAACTTTAGGACTGTGGTGTGATTTGGGATGCTGGCTGGCATTAGGATTCTGAGCCCACCACATAAGGCCCTCCCAACATAATTCTTAGTAATCAGCACACTCATGAGGACCTTAGATAATTTCCTAGCCAACATTTCAGAACCTATGGGAGGTCATGTTTCTTTCGTTTCTGCATGCCAAGCAATTATATGACTAGAAAGTGATACCCAAGCAGAGGGGAACTGAGTTAGTTACATCCATTTCTGAGGGCATTATATGGAGCCAGGAGGACAGCCATACTAAAACTTATCGATGGGAGATGGTGAAGCAGGGCAGGCTCCAGTATTTGACATTTGTTATGTTCATAAACCCCTGGTTGCTACTAGGGTTTCTCAGACTGAGAGCGGGGACCACTGATCCGAAAACAACCTCACATGTGGTATGCAGAACATTTCCATCAGAGTTAGCTCACAGACCTGGTTACAGGTATTAACTAGGGAATAGCTCAGGTTCCTGCTAAGGACATAGCTTTGCTCTGCTTCTCTCTGTGTTATAAAAGGCACACACTGTGGTGGAGATGCTTAGTTTCAATAGAAGTATAGTGCAATACATTCTTTAGCCAAATTGCCTTTCTGGCCCAGAGCTTTACTTTAAATGCACCTTATGCATTGTTAATTCCCCATCTGCCTGCCCTCTGCTCTCACTAGCTGCTACCCTTTCTTCTTCATAGTGGTGTGTCAACGTGTTTCTACGAACTGTTGGTTGGGATGGGCTCAGAGATCCAGAGCTGCTCAAGCAGTGCTATCTCAACCAGTCAACCCTTGCTGGTGGGGATTCTGAGCTACATTTTTTAATATATCTGCTCTGCCCCAGTTTTCCTGGCTCCTACCCTGCTTATTCAGGATGTAAGATCAAATCTAGACTTGGGGAGTTGTATTAAATCAGCAAACCTGGATAATTCTATTTTGTTATATTAAAAACCAACCCAGTAAGACACAGGTATAAGCAACAATTTTTATCTCTTGAAGTGCAGAGAAAGGGCTAAAACCCAGAAATATTGTGGCACCAGGTGAAAAGGTTGACAGGAGCGGAGTTCTCTGGCTACTCACCAATCAATCCCCTTGTACAGACTTTACCCCTGACTAACTCTAGGTTCCTACCATGGAGACCTGGGAGCTTGTGTGGGAAGAGCTGCTGCTGCTGCATGTTAGCCTAAAAACAGACCCCACACCTTTATCAGTCAGTACAAAAGAGCTTTACAAAGTGCCTCAAAGACTTCAGAATACCAAGGGCTGAGAAGGAGCAGCGGCACTGCCTAAGATTCACAAGTCCGATTCGTCCTTTGATACTCTTCCAGCTCTGTTTTCCTGCTCACGGCCAACTGCAGCTCCTGGCGGATCACTTGGATCTGCTTCTCCAACTCGGAGAGTTCCTGCATCACTGAGTTCCGAGCTACATTGAGGGAGTCTGCTTTCCCATTGGTGGTCAGCGAGGCAGGGAGCTCTCTTCTCCTTGGAGGGAGAGGGATGTCCTGGTGGGTCTGGGTACCGAGCTGGTTTTGTCTACCTTCATCACTAAAGATGTATTTTCGTTGGTTGTCATGACTCAAATTAGAAGTATTCCACACCATGAACTGCTGGGGTCCCATGTTGGACCTAGGAAACAGAGACAATTCAGAGTCCCCTTCTGTTCTGCAACCCCATCTTTTCTATTTGCTATGTGAACAACAGGGAACTAGTGATGTTTGGAGAAATGAAGTCACTGAGCCATGAATGGACTGTCTGCCTAGAGCACCATGGGGGAAAGTAGGAGCCATGAATTGGATTAAAGTTCTTACCAAGCCTTTGGTTGCTCTGACAGAGGAATTGGATATCTTCTGGTGAAATGGGAAATGGGAAATTGTCTTACTAATTATTTAAAGCACCCCATCTCTCCCTCCACCACCTCTCTCTCTCTCTCTCTCTCTCTCTCTCTCTCTCTCTCTCTCTCTCTCTCTCTCTCTCTGCCACAGCAAGACATGTTGGGTTTTCCTCTATCACCTGTCATATTGCTTTAGACAGGATCCACAGTTCCCACTTTGGCAAGGCTGACCAGCCAGCAAGGTTAGGATATGCCAGTCTCTGTCCCCCAATGCTGGAGTTACAGGCATATGTAGTCATGTTGAGCTTTAATTTGGGTAATGGGGATTCAACTAGGTCCTCCTAACTTGCTGAGCAAGCACTCTTACTTGCTGAGTCATCTTTCCTGTACCTAGGTACATTTTTATTCTTTACTGATAAGCAGTGCTCAGAAAGTAATGCTGCCTGGAGATATCCTATGGCCGTGGAGAATAATAAGATTGAAGAATCTTCCTTCAGATGTAGTGCTTTAAACACTGGTTCATTGGTTGGTAATATTTTATGGCTGACTTTTCTTTGGGGAAGAATAAAGACTTTAAGGATTTAGCAAAGTGTTTCTCACTACAGGGGCAATTTTATGCAGATTGAGAATGACAAGTCAAGTTTGATGCTTAAAAACAAGAGTAAGAGCATCCTTGATTCTTGCTGAGGTGGTGATGACTAGAAATAGATTTATAATTCCTTTGTGCTTACATATACCACTTGCCACCATCATGGATACATGGGTGTAGGATGCTAGATGTGTATGTGAAGGGCCTGGGCAAGTTTCTAAATACACCTTGGCAGTTGGATGCAATGAAAAGAGTTTATCACCATGAGAACAGTTTATTTTAAGCAGCATGACTGCTGATTCCTTCTACCCTGGAAGAGGAGCAGGAAGATTATGACCACTTTTGCAGTTTACCATGTGCAGCACAATAGGAAACTCCTATTAAATTTCTGTGTTTTGTTCCCACAAAACCAAATCAACTTTATTCCTGGACTCCCAATTGCCTGAGAGAGTGGGAGTGGAGGCCCTGGAGCTGGAAAAGACAATGGGGAGAGGAAATGCATTCTTGATGTAGTTATATAGATGAGAACAAAACACAAAGACTGATTGATTCTGTGTTGCTTTGCCCAGAAGTTTATCACCAAGGCCCTTTTCCTTGGTCTGTGAGGTCTAGTTTATAACATTGTTTGAAGCAAAGTCTTACTCTATAGCCCAGGCTGGCATGGAACTCATTGTATAGTCCAAATTTTTCTTGAAAGGATGGTAATTCCTTTGCTTCTATCTCCCAAGTGCTGGGATTTACAGCAAGAGCCACCACACTTGGCTGTGGTCTCATTATTTGTTTTGGTTCTAAGAAAGTTGAGAAGTTCTAAGCCTAAACTTCTATGGACCCTTCACACCATCATCCTCATTGACTTGTTGGTGGGTGGCAGATATGGAGAAAGTCCACAGGCTTTTCTAGAGGACAGTTGATTGGAGGACCCTCAGCTGCTTTTCCCTTTTCCATCTGGCTACAGATATTTGCATGAGCCAGCTGACCTATCGATGAATAAGTAGTTCATTATTGATAGGGAGTATTTGGATGATCTCTCTCATAGCAGTAGCTGACTGGAACCTGCTCAGGGTGTTAACACAGAGACCCCAAACCTCTTGGTTACCCCTCACTGGTTCTCTTGCTGAGGTTTCATAGAGAGCACCAGAGCTCACTTTTCTTTTGTTATAGTCTGGGGGAAAGTGCTACAGTGATTCTACTTACAGCTGATTCCCTGACCTTCAGACATGATATGGTTAGATGTTTTCACACTGAGTAAATCATGAATTACAGATAAAAACTCTCTTGGAATACTCATTAATATGCATTAAATGTACACTAAAATCTACCTTAGTACTATGGCCTAGAATTTCTCCAAGCCACCAATCTCATGTTAATCTTCCATTCATCTAGCTCTCCAAATGCATTCAATAAATATGAAGAATAGATCAGGGTATCATGTCATAATAGCATGGGCACTTGCATTTTTTTATTCGTTCAAGAGAGGAAAGGGTATTCCTGAGTCAGCAAACCTAACTCTAGTACTATAGTATGATTGACAGTAGGACAACACTAACCGTAGAGTTGTCTACCCTTTCTATAGACTGTGCAGGAAGCCATAGTGATCAGATACTTAGAGACAGGCAGTCTGGTTATCCAAATCTTGGCCCGTCTTTGTGGGACTATAACAGAATAATAAGCAAAAGCTGGACTTCTTTATTGCATACTCTAATTGCTAGCATCAATGTGCTCTGATAATTGATATATGGCTCTGGGATACCTATGAATGCAAGGTGGTAGATGTTTAAATAGGCAAGGTATCTAATTAGAAGGAATAATGTGTGTGTGTGTGTGTGTGTGTGTGTGTGTGTGTGTGTGTGTGTGTGTGAATGAACTGACTAATTAGAAGGAATTAGGTTGTATTTTGGTTAAGCTTTCTCTAGTCTTAAAAGTTGAACATAGCCAATGGAATGAGAATATTTCATAATAAAATAAACAAAACAGGCTTTATTGGCATTCTATAAGATTGAAGCTCAGTATGTCATTGGACTGTTTAAAACTAGTAACTGTGAAGCTTCAAATGCACACAGAATTTAGAAGGTTGAAGGCTCTGGGCTTTAGGAAAGTTGCCACAGGAAATGTGGGCCATTCGCACTAAAAGGAAAGGGTAGACAGCATGATTCTTTTTCATGGCTTGCAGCTCCAGAGCTAGAGTCCTCTCTCTCTGGATCATAGCCAGCTTACCAGAATCATTTCCATTGTCTCCCAAAGTCTCCCCAGTAACAGAGCACTCCTGAAAGCTCCACCCTCAGTCTGTGGTATCCTATGGGTTGCCACAATGCAGATTTATTAGTGACAGTTTGAGAATTAATTGGGTCACAGTGATGAAGACATATTCTGTCTTAGCCCTTCGTTAGAATAAGGAAAGGATGTAAGAAAAGTAGGTAAGTTGAATGAAGAGACACATTTGGTTCTCAGCTTAGGTGAGGTAGGTATGAGTACCATTAAAGAGACAGGGTCTCTGGGCTTCTTCTATTTCTTAAAAAATGTTTTGTAATTGTAAGATTTTTTATAGCTATGTTTTCATGTGTTTCTTTGATTAAAGAATTATAGAAAAATCTTTCTAAGGTAATGGAGCAGCTGTGACCTGACTAGTCTGTAGCTTGTCACTAACAGATTTGCACTGTGACAAGGGGATACCATACTGACAGCCAGGTGACAGGTCATTATGTGACTGGAAAGGAGCCTTAAGAGATTGTAAATGATTCTGACAAGTTAGACATAGCCCTGAGACTAGTGGAGCCGCAGAGGAGATCCAAGCTAGACAAGATTCTTGTTGTATATCATGTTCCTTCTGTTATGAAGAGCGGTGTTAGTGTCAGATTTTAAACTACCCAGAAATCCCAGCTTTGAGCTGAAGATGTACCACCAGTTCTCAAAGCCATTGGCCTATCTGAGGGCTCAGGGAATGGGAGAGGTCCAGGAGGGAAGCCTTGGGCAGATGCAGCAGAAGCCAGCAAGCAGCAGACTAGAAGTGCTTCTGACATTTCAGTCACCTTGGATGAGGACAGAGCCATCCACAGGCTGGCAGTAGTGAAGGTGGGACCTTTGGGATCATTTAGTTTTTTTCCTATTAGTGAAGACCTTATCTGGGGAATCCCTGAGGGTGCCAGAAAGTGGACTTGGCATCTTTGTAACATGTGGCATATATTCTCAGGAGTGCTGGAGGGGTAAGAATGCCTAGGAGGCACTGCAGGTGAAAAACAGTGATAGCCTGCTGCATCCAAGGATCAAGGGTTCTGTGCATTTGGTACATGATTCTTGCTAGTATTTATTAGGCATTTGCTTTACTTCCAGGGCTTTTAGCTTACTACCGCATTTGTAGCTTATAACAACTCTAGGGAGTGGATACCTTTTTCCTGTTTCAAAGATGACGAGTCTGAGGCACAGATATTAAGTAGCACATATTGTTTAATGTTGGAGACAGGAGTGGACCCAGATGCCAGCCTCTGCAGTCCATATTTGCATTTTTAAACTTGCCAATATTTTGCCTATGTTGCCTTTGAGTGTACATATATGTATATGTGCAAGGATTTGTTTATTTTCTGTTTTACTTGCTTAGAACTGAAAATCCATGTATTTATATTGATTTTATCAACAAGTTGTTCAAATTTGGTCTGTATAACTTTTTTAGAGGTAACTTCCTGTTTGTATATGGGGTATCATCACATGTCTAAACTTTTATTTTAGTAAGGTATTTAGCATCAGCTTTGATTTCTTACCTCTTTTCCATACGTTTTGTCTTGAAATGTGGCTGCTTTTCTTCTACAAATGATGTGTTTAATGCTCTGTGCAATCTCTGGTAGGAAGAACAGATTAACAGAGATCATTTGGAACATGTTTATTGGGACAAAACACTACTTGGGATTTCACAGACTATATCTAGTGGCTATAAACCTTGGCTTCTTTAACCAATATTTCAGGCATGCATTCAGCCACACATCACAAGGTAACAGGGACTCCAAGTTATAGCTTAGGGGAGGAGAAAAGCTATGGATGGTGAAATGGTATGAGATACAAAGAAATCATAACCAACAACTCCTGCGTGGTACAAAGCCTTGTACAGTTGTCAGAGTTGAGTCAAAAGCAGCCAAACCAAGGAAGGGAAGCGGGATTCCCTTTAATTTAATTATATTAGCATACGACAGAGAAGATCACTTGTCTGCAGACTTCCAGGAGACAATTGACTTCCCAAAAAGTATGAAAAATAGGGTTCAACTTTGAGAAAATTGGTTGTCTGTCTAAAAAACAAAGACAAAAACTAAATAACAACAACAACAAAAACGACCCCAACAAATATACCACATAAAGGGCAGATGGCAAAAGCAGAAGCACACTCAGCCTCACCTTCAAGAGGGGAGGCAAGTCATGGAGTACCAGGACGCAGAAGAGACCCCACACTGGGGCCAGGGTGGGGGTGGCTCATCGACCTTCCATGGTCAGATGAAACCAGGCAATTTGCCAAAGTCCCCCGACCCTGACTTCACCCTATGACTACAGTATGAATGTCCACATTGGTTTCACACAGGGAGAGATGTGCAAAGCAGTGTGTCCAAATGGTCTTTAGTTATCTTTGTAAACTAAGTGTTGGTGTTTATCTTAAAGGAGAAATCTTGCTTCTGTGAGCTATGGCCTTGCACAAGCAAGCCTCAGAACTTCTGATAGAGAAAAACAGACCAGGAAAATGGGACCACCTAAAGGCAAATGGAAACTTGAGATTCTTACTGGCTTTCATTTTGGCAAAGGAAGAATCTGTGGGAAATGGATTTTCATATCATCTCTTCAGATGATGTTTGTTAAGTCAAACTGGATTCAAAAGCATTATATTGGGCCTTCTGTGGGTAGCAGCAATGTGGGAAGGAAGGGACACTGCAAGTCCTCAATTTATGGGTAGGTGGGTTAGTGAGATAAAGAGATTTATAACCCTGACTGCTTCCTTGCTCTCTCTTTTCCTCCCTCCCTCCCTCCCTCCCTCCCTCCCTCCCTC